>JZKD02S2018000.1:27755-57632 GCA_000966675.3 Picea glauca | reverse complement strand
TTCACCAAAGAGTCATTTTCTTTACAAAATCTCATACATAAATCTTGGACCAAATTCAAACTTAGACATCCCCGATGGAACATACAAAAGGACCTCTGACAGAAAACCAAAACTAAACTCTAAAAGATGGATCAACTTGCCACAGATTGCTGCTCACTCGACTCTGCACAATAGCCTTTGTCAGTCATGAAAACTAATTCACAAACAAATAAGTCTACATAGACTATCAAAGATAGATCAACACCTCTGAAAAACAAGTGTATGAATGATGTGATTCATCCCTGAATATTTCTTTCTACAATAAGACCCTGCTATCATAAAAGAGAGTTAGGCTTGTGATGAATATATGAATGAATGAAAACTAAACTATCTCAACATAAACTCAAAGAGAAAATCTTAGTATGCTTCTACTTCTATCTCCATTTGTTCCTCCCTTTCCTCTTTCCTTTTAGAAAATTAGAATTGGTTGAATTATTTGAACCAACTCATTAGTTAAGTTAATTAAAAGACTCAACTAATTTTTAGTTAGGGGAAAAAGTAATAATCATGATAAGGGTTATAACTAAATAATAACTAGTAGGTGGGACCCCTTGTGATTCCCATTTGTTCTTAACAATCATAACATACTAGTCAGTTAAGAAAACACACACCTCCTTGTGACTCCCATAATCATATTAACATTTGTAAATTTAACTTTTGCAATTGTTTCCAAAATATATTCCCAACATATCCAAAAAGCATGCCATACGAAAATATGAAGTCAACTGTCATCAACAATAATAAACAAGACTTAAAATCCATATTTCCCGGTTTGTGAGGCAATATTTCCCTTGCTAATGCTATTATCTTTTAGTCCTTATGAACCTACCTTAGGTTGTGTGGAATCTTCAAGCCTCATCTTGCTAATCATATGAGGGCAATATTTCTTCCAATGCAAGTGGGAGGACACAAATTTACTAGAATTATCTGAAGATGCGGAAGGGGCAGTAGCGACCTTCTCTTTGACAGAGGTGTAGTAGGCCTTAGTTTTTAGCATTTTATTTGAATAGCTCATCCATGTATGCGTGATTGATTATCAAATAATATTTTAAATAAACATACATGATAACTCTTTTAAAAATATGAAATAGATTTTGGATCAACAATATATCAAACTCATGCAATCCAATCCATACAAATTGTTTAACCATTTTTCAATGAGTAGGGGATGAACAAAGGGTTCTGGGATATGTGAGGGGTTTGTATTGAGCGAAACATGATAAAATGAGGGGGAAAAGAACACAGTTACTGCTCAAATACAACAAACAATCAACTGTAATGCAAACCAAGAAACATCACTGTAATTCAACCATGACACCGCTACTTCCAACTACTTCAACATATAAATTTTCTTGACTGTAATCAATTTTAGAACAGGGAGTGAAAAATGAATGTGGGAAGGTGAGGGGGTTGTAATTTGCAGAAATCGAAATAATGGTAGGGAAAAAGAGTGGTTACTGTTCGTAAAATTGATCAAGTGATCCATAAACCATTTTGTAAAAGGAACCACCTCAACCAAATGACCAGTGAGACCCAAAACAATTAATGAGTAAAGTTCAAACAGTTCTGTGCATAAACTTACTCACTGTAATCAAATATTTAACACAATTCCATCAAACAAGGTATTCTATGTTCCACAATGATCTGTAGGGAAGGTCCGTTACTCTTATTTATCAAATTAACATCCTATAACAATTTTCAAATGTATAACCAGTAACCATTTCCACTTTGCTCATCATCAAAAACAACCACTGCCCACACATTTCTTCAATCACCAAAAACCACTCAAAAGTCGCGTTTCAAAATTGCAATGAATTCAGACTGTCACTGCACCCATGCCTATCAGTGTTAAAATGCATGACATTCTTTAAACATACCTAATGAACAGTCAACCCAATAATTCATATTAAATTTTCAAAAACCATGATTTCCATTTAAACAGACAGACAACAACCACCATTCCAAAAAATGCTATGCACATAATAATTCAATTATGCAAGTGTAATTCTGTCATTGTACAAGCTCAATTCAATGTGACTCTAACATTCTGGGCTGTCCATCACGACAAGGTATCAACAACATGCCAGTCTTCATAAAAAAAATAATCGAAAAGAAACAAAGTCGTGCTTAAACTCTGTGACTATCTCTGAGTGTGGAACCCAAAACATCCATATTATACATAGTGGGAAACCACCCAAAAACACCACGATGTGACATTTCCATTTTAAATTTCTAAACACACAGTCGTAGTATTAACTTAACCCATCACATTGAGCTATCGATCTAACACAATATTGCTTCAAATTGATCAAATTGCAACCAACCATGTTATGTAAAACTCAGGCTTATGCAATCACATAATCATAATGCATACAGTGGATGGATTATCTACAGTCATCTGGGTTGCAATAACCATTTGGCCCCAAAAGAAATCACATTACAATGACCATTTATTCATTTTGTAGGAACACCACACACACAAATACAACATGCATGAGCGTCATTAAGCAATTGTAACCAATGCCATCCAAATAATCCTTAGTGCAAAAATACCATGAATGTGCATCAACCAATCAACCAAACAACCAATCATGTTGTGGCAACCACGCATCGAAATGGAGTGAGGCTGTGACCTTCTTAAATAAACAATACCTAGTTATCAAACACAAGGAGAGCGATTATGTATCTAGACTACCCAATTAACAATGCATGGTTATTCATTTTAATAACACAGGAAATGACTATATATCAACCCACATGATCGTCATAAGACCAATTTGGGCGAGTTTGTACCTATGTTTTTTGAAAATACACAACCACCCAAAAATAACCAAGCAGTAAACCCGACAGGCCATGCCGATATTCTCTATCAACCCTCAAACCTGTGGAGTTAAGGGTTTTATCTGTGACCAACATAGGAAAATCTAGAGCTAACTCCCTTCAATGGTGAAAACCTCCAAGACCAATGGTGCATACATAGAGAGAAACATGAATTATTCATGGACATGTAACAAATACCGTGACAAGAGAGCTAAAACAGAAGGGTGAGGGTCCAATTTGTCTTGGCAATGATACTTAATACACGTAGGGTATAACCCTCATGGCTCTCAATTAAACAAACACAACACTGCAGTGAAGATAGGGTCGATAAAAAACAAAATAACCCACTGCGTAACCTTTAGTGGTGGAAACAAACCAATGCTCAAGACATAATGACACAGATAGCTTCCAGCCATTAAAACTGCATAAAAGCCAAAGACTGGAAATAGCGATACGAATGTGTGAGGACAACCAGCCACCCCAGACCAAACAAAAAACCTCCAACTAAAACAACAAGGGTAATAGAGAGCCCTTACGGCTGCTAACCCTCGGGATGGCCAATAACACTATGAATTCAATATTATTGCAGAAAGAACCATCAATGCTTCATTTCAAAATCACAATTTTACACAGTTTCAATACTTAAGGAAAGCACAAACCAATACACCAAGCCAATAATCATTTCATAACCAAAGCAGACTCATGAATGGCCAAAAAAATACATACCTGTAATCAAACACCTTAAAAAACAAGTTGGCCGAGCAGTTCCTCTATGCTAAGAAATATGATCATAACCACAGCAACAAGGAGGAACAATATCCTGATTAGGGTGGCGGCCAACGAAGGAATAAAGGTGATGTGCAGTAAACGAACGTCGCCTCCATTCACAGTCCATTTACATCTTAGTACATGCCAACAAGCCTTTTATTTACACCATTAATCACATGTATCGAAACCATCACCCATCAATCATGTGACCATATAATACTCTTAACTTATGCCACAAAACAAATCAACCACGTTCCATGCACCAAGTCACATAAGATTTAGCAGCCTTCACTTTGTCAAATGTGCCACCCATATCTTATCATATGCATAGTAACCATATAACTCAATAAAATCGCATAACCATTTACTTTCTAGTTAAGATTTAACCATAATCATTAAATATTTAATGCATGTAGTATACTATATAGGATAGTTTAAATTCTTCCCTTTTCATTTGTTGCATTGTTTCTTATTTCTTTCCAATTGTTTGTATGTGTCATTGTTTTTTCCAACTAACTTTCATGTATTATTACTAACATGTCTATTGTGCAGGTGTCCCAAGAATAGATAACAATGGTACAAATGAATAGCATAGGCCGTAGTAACATAAGAACCAATACTTCATAAGTCCAATCCATAGCTAATAAAAATAAGTTTCTCATCAACCATGTAAGCAATGTTGAACATGAGCACAAAAATCAAATAAGGACCAGACCTGATCTCCAATCTACAAGGGGGTCCCACCTACTAGTATTATTTAKCTTTTATAATAATAGGCTTTAGCAACACTTTGCGGGAAAAACTTCGTTGATGATTTCAATCRTCAAAAACCATGAGAGAGGAATAAGGGTTTGTACTAGGGAGGATGACACCTACAAATAACAATTCTTGAATAGTTTTCTCAACTTATTTTTTTTCTGAGAAAATGGGTGACAAATATAAGKGAAAACATTAGGAGGAAGATTATTAGGGATAAGTGGAATGGAATGATCAYGGGGGCCACATGAGGGTGGGATTCCTTGGGAKTTGTAAGAAATGGATTGGTGTTTGGAGAGGATAAGTTGCATGTTAGGATGAATAGTGGGGGAGGGAGTCTGAATTGATTGAATGTAATGGAACCGAGAAATAATGCCAGAATGACCCTTTTTTAAGATTTGTTTTCATTCATTCGAGCTAACAATCTTGTGGAAACATGCCATGATGCCTTGGAACTTGTACCAATGCTCATCCTGTTGGAAGCTCATGTATAATTCCTTGAATTCCACGGTGATGAGGTCTAGAATTCATAACCATTCAACACCCTTACAAAATGTCACAAATGCCCATATCAATAGAAAACATGTGGGATTTCACATTATAATGACCAATTTGGAGGAACAAATTTTGACAACGACCCCCACATTTCATGGAACAACCATTAGAAATCATAATTTGAAATTTATTGACTGCATGGATATAGAAAATGGTCTCTTGAGAAATTCAGCAATGAAGAAAATTATGGGTGTTTCCAATGCCAATGAGGATAATGAATTTTCGATACTCGATATAGCCAATTAACTTAATGGTTTGAGAAGTTGAGATGCTAGTGAGAGAATGTAGAGAGATGAGAGGTTCATCCTCAGGTGGATCAGAGGGTGGGATGGTATCATCAACCTAGGTCATCACTTTGGGATGGGAACCATCCCCGTCATCTTCAAAAATGTCTTCATAAATGGCCATAAAAGAATTTTTCTCCTTACATTTGTGCCATAAATAATATTTTTCATCACAATTGTAGCAAAGACCCTTAAGTTGGAATTCAACCATTTTTTCCCTGGTTAATTTATGGACCTTAAGAGGAGTGGAAGTAGGAGTTGCATTGGTGGGGTGGGAATGTGGAATAAAGGGTAGCTTTTTGATTTGAGAACTGACTACCTTTTGTGCTTCCTTGGATTGGTGAGTGGCTTCAATCCAGGTCTGGGGGAAGGCCATAAGGACGTGAGCTTAGATGTATTCCTTGAGGCCACTAATAAAACATTCCTGTAAGAAGGTGTCTAACATGATGTTAGTTTAGAAATCTAATTTCTCAAAATAAATGATGCAGTCTTCAATTGTACTTGACTATTTAAGCTTGGTAGAATAGCCAAAATGGTTAGTGTCTATGTCAAAGAATTCATACATGTTTGAAACAAATTGTGTCCAAGAAATATAAACATGGTGTGAATTTTTATGCCATTTCCACCATTGCCAAAATTTTGGATCCAAATGTAGGATGCCAACATGAAGTTTGATTAAGTCATCAATGATGCCATGCAATGAGGAATAATGTTCCATTTGAGTGACCCAGGTTGTGCGGTTCAAGCCATCAAATTTATTCACCTTGAATTTAGGAAGACATAGGTCATGAGTAAGGGGTTATAATGAAAGGACATGGAATGGGATTAGTCAACACCCTCTTAGTGTGATTCTTTTTTAAAGGAGATAGGACCCTTGGATTGAAAAATCCATGCGATAATAGATTTCACATTGGTAGAGAGTTTTCCAAGTGTAGTGAGCCTGGAATATATGGTAGCAATATCAATAATAACTTGAGTGAAATTGTGATTTTTCTAGGCTTGAGATGATTTCAATTCATTATATAGGTTGGTCAAGGACTTTTCTAGGGAAGTGATGCAATTGTTAAATTCTTGGTTGTGGGTGGCCATCTGGGAAGTATGTGGGAAAGAAACGGGCTGGTGGGTCCACACAAGAGGTATTTATGAGAGAGTGGTATCACTGCAATCAACATGAAAATATGAGTCCAGTGAGATAGGTCCCAAATAATGGTACCAGGGAGGGTGGGTAGGCCCACACAAAAAAAGGGTTATGAGAGAGAGGTACCACTGCAATCAGTGTGAATATAATATTTTAGTGGGATAGGTGCCAAATAAGGGTATTGGTGGGACCACTATACTCTTTTTTTTTTTTAACTCCTATGGATTTATACTCTTATTTGAATAACACTGTAGTGAAAAAATGACCAAATTCTTAATACTAAAGATTGTGTAGGAGTTTCACAGCCCCGATGCAGGAAGCAAGGTTTCCCACACTAAATGTGTAAATTTTCAACACTATTTATGTTTCGTTTTTTCTAATAGCAATGGTTAGGGTTTTGAGGGTTCCTAAGTCAAGGAATTTCCATGTTCTATAGCTCTCTTATATACCAGTGAGATCCAATAGTAGTACTCGACCCAATATCTCAGGGATCTAAATAAGGGGGGTTAACTGTACCTTTAGTCATACTACTCGATTACCTAGGCACATGAGAGTAGTCTTCCTAATTGCTATTCTCAATGCCACTATAATAATCAGACGATCGAATGGTTGAAATACAACTGGTTTCAAGATAACTATAGGAATCTTGATATACTCGAGGGTATGTGGGAATGAAATTCCATGTAAAAGTGTTTCCTGATGAAATGATACTAAAAGGGTTACCAAAAGGGGTTACAAGGGTTTCCAACAAGGTGAAACCATGTGTAGTTCTTGTGTGTATTCTTCCCCAACAACAATTTTACCCGCTTAATGATAGATCACTATGCTTTATATATGTTGGAACATGTTTCTAGCCTATTTTTTTTCTAAAACTTTGCAGAGGAAATATCTATGATACCACTTGTAAGGTAATCGAAGAAAATATGCAGAGCAATATCACAATGATTATCACAATAATTATTAGAATGAAATTAAATGGAAAGCACATTGATACAATGGATCCAAATGATGATACCTTTATTATCCTGAGAGAAACTTTCACTTACCTCTTTTAGGGGGAAACCTCCAACAAAACAGAGCTCGAGTACACATTAATTCACAAGACAATATTTTCCATGCTTTCTACCCCTATATATACTATTTCTATCTTATTGAGAACCTTCTAGAGGAATAAAAATCTAAAGGCGAAACCTTCTAGTAAGTTTTCTTACATTAGACATGTTCACATTATTACATAGGCATTATTCACTAACAATGACCTTTATTACATAGAGAAACATAGGATTCTATCTACTTGAGGGGTTAGGGAGGCTAGGACCCTAACACAAGTGTAATAGTCATTGAATGCTCTGAAGAAAGAGCTTATGTTTTCTTCAATGTTAAGTCCCTTGAATACATTATGATTTCCTATTACAACTTGGATCATCTGAACCAACCGTTTGCATGGTTTTGTTTTAGGAGGATGAATCACATCAGGAACATGTGATTTATTACCTTAGAAAAGGGTATGATCAATCAAATTTATGATATTCCCATGTGGAGAACTTGTACTTGATAGTAGTGCATGTTTCCTAGTACCTTTGATATTATATCATCCTTTTAAAAACAACAATTATTGCATATACTAACCCTATGAAACACATATTGACCTGGAAGATAACTAGGGGAAATACCCCAAATGGATTGTTATATTGTAGGAGTTTTATTTAAATTTGCATCCTCTAAGTTGAAGAAGTACTTAGCCTTTTCCAAGTTGATGTTGGAGTTTCCATGAGACAATGAGGACTTTGTAGAGAATGAGTCCTTTCCAAATAAAAAAATATTCCTTATTTCCTCTAGTGATGCTTGGTATGGAGACATTATGGTATATCTCTAGACTTAGTGATTTTCCTCTCACCTATTGATGCAGGAGAATCTCTCCATGTCAGCCAGCTAGCCAACCAGCCACGTCAGCGCATGCATTCAAATCTGAAGAGAGGTGCAACCCTTGTCTTCCATTTTGAATTTGAATGTAATTTAATGTTTAGGATGTTGAGCCTTGAAGCCATGCCTTTGAGCAAGCATTAGAGTAGATAGGCCTTTAATGTTTGTAAGGCTGAGATATAGATCCGATTTCTGGACTAGACAACCCATTCAATGTAATTGAATAGGGTAGGTGAGGTTGGAGGGAAGAGCTCAAAGAGCCCCCTCATGTAAAATATCATTCATTGTAATTGGATCTCATGGTAGAGAGTCTGCAAATAGAGAGAAGAAGAAAAGGAGCTGAGACCTTGTTACAGTCCACGCTCAGAACACCTTTGTAAAGAGACATTTTGATTAATATAAACCAGAGGAGTTTTTCCTGCATATTGTCTGTGTTATGTGAATGTCTTTGTGTGTTCTTTATGCTGTAGATGTATGCTAGACATCTACAGAGAGTTGTTTTGATTTCATATTTGAGAGGTTCTTTGTGGTTTCATGCCAGGAGGGCATGACAGAGTACTGCGGTCTCTGGATACCAGTGCATAGATGCACTTCTGAACTATGTGGAGTCAAACAAAGACGTGCCAGGTGGGCACCGAGATTGGAATCATCACTTCAGAGGAAGACCTTTGAGGTTGCTGAACACCTCAGGAGGCAAGGTTGTGGAGAATAATAAAGTTGTAGACATAAACTCTCTTGGGGTTCTGTAAAAGCTCTGCCAGGGGGGCATTGAGACAGTGCAAGGAGTGCACAGAGGAAGAACTCTGTTGTGATTTCAGAAGAAGAAAAAATCTTGGTTGTGAGTTTTGTATAACTCTGCCAGGAGGGCATTGAGATAGTGTGCAGATAGGAACAGAGAGGAAAACAACTCTTTGAGTTTGGGAAAATAGAATAAGAGTCCACTGAAGGATATTTGCAGGGTTGTTGAACACCCTGAAACACTCAACAAGAGGTTGCTTGAGCAGGGGATAGCCAGGAGGGCATCCAAGTTCTCCATATGTAGGAGAAGGGAAAAGGACTGAGTTCCTTAAGGCTCTAAGTAATTTAAAAGCTCAGAAGGGGTAGAACTTTCATGTGCGTGAAGACTTTGCAAGAAGTGCAGAAGCCGAAGAATCCTTTGAGTATTTGAGGAGAGAAGCTCAGGAGGAATAGTGCTTTCGGTGCATGAAACCACAGCTGCAAGGAGTGCAGAGGCCAGAGAACTCTCTGAAAGAGTTCAAAGTTCCCAAAGCTCAATAGGGATAGCGTTTTATATGCACGGGCGAGGACTCAAGTCACAGAGATCGCAGAGGAAAAGGAGCAAAGGTAGAGGCCTTTGGACACTTGGAATTCTTCCAAGTGCAGGAAGAAAGCGCCAAAACTTGGGAGGAGCAATAGCTGCCATCAAATCAGTCGAGGAGATCTAGACCGTTGAAGGATTTCGCGTCCAGGAGGTAGTACAGGAAGAGCGTACAGGAGAGATGATATGAGCCGTTAGATCTTGAGAAAAGAACCCGATAGCCATTAGATCTGTCGAGAGTTGCACGAGGTTTAAAACCTCACGAGAAAAATAGCAGAAGCGAAAGTCCCGAGAAGGCATTGGCATATCAAGATTTTGACATTCGGGATATCAAAGGTTCCGAGGATGAGAAGTCGGGATACTCCACATCGAAAGTCCCAAAAAAAAGAATTTGATCTGAACCATCTGTCTGCGGGAGGATGCGTGTCGCGAAATCATTCGTTTCAAAGATTCGGGCACCGAGACTCATAGAGGTGAGTACCTTGATTTTGCGAGTAGCGAAGTCCCGAGAAAATCTGAGCCATCCGATTGGAAGGACAGGTGTTACAAGATCTTCTCTATCAGGGATTCAGACATCGAAGGTCAGAAAGGGAATTCCTTTGACTTCGCGAGTAGAGAAGTCGCGAGAGAATCACAGCCGTCCATCGGAGGAGCACAGGTGGCAGAGATATAGGGATCTCGTGAACTCAGAGGTTCATAGGGTGAGAGCCCAAATATTGGGTGCTCCAAGTAGTGAAGTCGTGAAAGGATCAATATCGTCCATCTGGAGAGGATAGGTGGCAGAGATCTAGGGATCTCGCGAACTCGGAGGTTCGTAGGGTGAGAGCCCAAAGATTGGGTGCTCCAAGTCGTGAAGTCGTGAAATCGCGAGGAGCGAGGACAACCATTGGATCCGGAGAGCGGGAGGACCGTTGGATCAGGAACCCCATTTCATTTCATGCATTTGGAGGTTTGGAGGTTGAAAGGATTTGTTCTCGACATCAAAAGTCATGAAGTGCCGAGAGACAAGGCACAAGTGTGGACATGTGGCAAAACCTCAAGGTAGGGTCTGTGCGATAAACATGCGGACACATGTCACTTATTGGGAGGAGTCAACCCGATGTTGACTTATCGCGTCTCCGAAGATTGCAACAGGAGGGCATGAGAGTTTGACCCACAAACTCACAAAAGAGCGAGTTGCGAGAGGCACTGGTATTTAATCCCTAGCCTACAATTATGTGTGGAGGGCGCTGACAAGGAAAGGAGTCAAAAATCCGTTGACTTCTCGCGTCTCGGGGATTCACGAGATGAGAGCACGAAAGCTCGACATTGAAACTCACGAAGTCGCGAGTAGCGAGAGGGGCTAGCAGTTAATCCTAGTCGGAGGTCGCGCAAGGGAGGCGTTGACAGAGAAGATCTATACCCATTTCGTGATCTCGGGTATCATGAGATTGGAGAGGAAGAGTCGGGAGTCACGAATCGCGAACTCACGAGATTGTGAGCTGCAAAAAAGGACTTGTGGATCGATAAATTGCAGATTCTAGAGGGGAATCAAAAGAGCCGATCCACCTCGAGGAAGATAAAGAATGATCTTGTGAGCGGATCTCGGCCCGAGAGACGATAAGTCTGCGTTAGAGATGGTATCAGAGATCGGATTTTGTTTGTATATTTCAGACAGGAGGAGCAAGAAGGAGACAGAGTGCTGAAACTCTGTAAGGATTGTTTGCAGGTAGGCAACAATCCACAGACAGTCAGGAGGATTGTAGATGAAGATGGGAACACTTAGGATTTCGGAGTGACAACAACGGGTTTTCCAGGAGAGAAGACAGAGACAACGATATGGCTACTGAAGGATGTAGATGCGCTGGAAGGAAGAACCCAGAAATGATGAGAAGATATGAAATAGATGAAGAGCTCGCTGATATAAGGGCAGAAATAGAAAAGCTTGCATTGTGGATGCAGTAGAATACAAGGTCGAGATGGGTATACGAATGGCCCATGAGGAAGACGAAAGCAAAATGGCCAGTCAAGGAGTTGATGGCTAGAAGACAGTGTAGGCTGTTGAGAAGGTGGTTGAGGCATACTGAAAACCTCAACAAACCAGAAGAGAGGGTTCAAATATGTGAGCCAGAGATTGGGAGAAATATCGATGATGTTGAAGATAACTGGTGATCAGCTAAAGATCTGAAGGAATGTCATGAGGACAGCCCAGGAATTCCCAATTGCCAGGAGAGAAAAGAGTTGAGGTCACTGCGGGATCTCATAGACTTTCATGAGGACAGTCAGGGAATTTCACGTTGCCAGGAGGGAAATAAGATGAGATTACTGTGGGATCTCATGGACTGCCAGGAGGGCAACAATAAGTTTCCAGTTTTCCAGGTGGGAAAGAGAACAGAGATGGGATTGTCTGAAAGTATCATGGACTCAGAGGTGAGTTCAATTCAGCCTGAGGTGCTGATAAAGATGTGATTGGTTGATCTCATAGTCTGCCAAGTAAGAAGTGGAAAAACTCCATATTGATAGGTGGGCAAGGATAAGCAGGTGAGGCTATGTGAGAGTCTCATGAACTCAGAGGTGAGTTTGGATCAGCAGATGCAGATGACGAAGGAGGAAGATCTAAGGAATCTTCTGATGATTGGAGGAATTCAGATATTCCTACCACATAGCCCAAAGGAGGCCAGAGTCTATGTTGCAGATGAGGCAACAACAACATAAGTAGGAAAGCTAGCTGAGACTGACATAGAAGAATTGGAGCAGGTATTTGAGACTGCCCAAGCAGAAAAAGAAGATGAGCATTCTAAGGAATGGCTCAATACTTTCAGCCTGGAAGATGAAAAGACTGTAGCATTTGAGCTTGCAGAAGAAGAAGAAGAAGAAGCAGATAGCATTAGTTTGGATGATCTGTATGAACAAATTGAATCCCTAGAGAGAAGGGTGATAGTGTAGGGTACGCACATCCAACAGTGAAGTTGGAAGCAGATGAAGAAGGCATGGGAGGTCACATCGATCTACCCAATTGCAGAAAATTTTTGCAGCAAGAGAGATTGCATGAATAGAGCCAACCACTGGAGTAGTTGGAAAAAGTGATCGAGAAGATCAGGAGCTGATGTTAGGGTCAACATAAACTGTCAGTGAAGAGAAGCTGAGAAAAAAGAAAGAAGCAACAACAACAACGCAGAAGCAATAACAACAGAGAGATGGAGAAGATGAACAATTCCAGAAATTTGTATGGGATCTAGGAGGATTTCAATAGCTGAGATGGGAAGCTCATGAGCAAGAGCTCATGAATTTTGCAACTAAGAAGTATGATGTAGGAGCATCTCTCCATGTCATCCAACCATCCAGCCAACCATGTCAGCGCATGCATTCAAAGCTGAAGAGAGGCATAGCCCTAGTCTTCCATTTTGAATTTGAATGTAATTTAATGTTTAGGCTATTGAGCCGTGAAGCCATGCCTTTGTGCAGGCATTGGAGTAGATATTCCTTTAATGTTTGTAAGGCTGAGATCTAGATCCAATTTCTGGACTAGACAACCCATTCAATGTAATTGAATAGGGTAGGTGAGGTTGGAGGGAAGAGCTCAAAGAGCCCCCTCATGTAAAATATCATTCATTGTAATTGGATCTCATGGTAGAGAGTCTGCGAATAGAGAGTAGAAGAAAAGGAGCAGAGACCTTGTTACAGTCCACGCTCAAAAAACCTTTGTAAAGAGACATTTTGATTAATATAAACCAGAGTAGTTTTTCCTGCATATTGTCTGTGTTATGTGAATGTATTTATGTGTTCTTTATTCTGTAGATGTATGCTAGACATCTGCAGAGAGATTTCAGTCTTGAGAGGTTCTTTGTGGTTTCATGCCAGGAGGGCGTGACAGAGTACTGCGGTCTCTGGATACCAGTGCATAGATGCACTTCTGAACTCTGCGGTCTCTGGATACCAGTGCATAGATGCACTTCTGAACTCTGCGGAGTCAGACAAAGACATGCCAGGTGGGCACCGATATTGGAATCATCAATTCAGAGGAAGACCTTTGAGGTTTATAAACACCTCAGGAGGCAAGGCTGTGGAGAAGAATACAGTTGTAGACAAAAAATCTCTTGGAGTTCTGTAAAAGCTCTGCCAGTTGGGCTTTGAGCCAGTGAAAGGAGTGCACAGAGGAAGAATTATGCTGTGAGTTCAGAAGAAGACATAAGCTCAGTTGTGATTTCTGTATAACTCTGTCAGGAGGGCATTGAGACAATGTGCATATAGGCCCAAAGAGGAAAACAACTCTCTGAGTTTGGGAAAATAGAAGAAGATTCCACTGAAGGATCTTCGTAGGGTTATTGAACACCCTGAAACACTCAGCAAGAGGTTTCTTGAGCAAGGGATAACAAGGAGGGCATCCAAGTTCTCCATCTGCAGGAGAAGGGAAAATGAATGAGTTCCTTAAGGCTTTGAGTAATTTAAAAGCTCAGAAGGGGTAGAACTTTCGTGTGCATGAAGACTCTGCAAGAAGCACAGAAGCTGAAGAATCCTTTGAGGATTCAAGGAGAGAAGCTCAAGAGGAATAGTGATTTTGGTGCATGAAACCACAACTGGAAGGAGTGCAGAGGCCAGAGAACTCTCTGAAAGAGTTCAAAGTTCCCAAAGCTCCGGAGGGACAATGTTTTATACGCATGGGCGAGGACTCAAGTCGTAGAGCTCGCAGAGGAAAATGAGAGAAGGTCGAGGCCTTTGGACACTTGGAATTCTTCCAAGTGCATGAAGAAACGCCAAAACTCGGGAGGAACAATAGTTGCCGTCGGATCAACCAAGGAGATCTGGACTGTCAAAGGATTTCATGTCTAGGAGGAAGTACAAGAAGATCATACAGGAGAGATGATCTGAGCCATCAGATCTTGAGAAAAGAACCTGACAGCCGTCAGATCTGTCGAGATTTGCATGAGGTTTAAAACCTCATGCAAAAAACAACAGAAGTGAAAGTCCCAAGAAGGCGTTGGCATATCGAGATTTCGACATTTGGGATATCGGAGGTTCTGAGGACGAACAGTCGGGATACTCCACATCAAAAGTCCTGAAACAACGAATTTGATCTGAGCTGTCCGTCTGCAGGAGGATGCGTGTCGTGGAATCATCCGTTTCGAAGATTCAGGCACCAAGACTCACAGAGGTGAGTACCTTGATTTCGTGATTAGCAAATTCCCAAGAAAATTTGAGCCGTCCGATTGGAAGGACACATGTTGCGATATCCTCTCTATCGGGGATTCGAACATCGAAGGTCAGAAAGGGAAGTCCTTCGACTTCATGAGTAGCGAAGTTATGAGAGAATCAAAGCCATCCATCGAAGGAGGACAGGTTGCATAGATCTAGGGATCTCGCGAACTCGAAGGTTCACAGGGTGAGAGCCCAAAGATTTTGTGCTCCAAATAGCAAAGTCGCAAAAAGATCAGGATCGTCCATCTGGAGAGGACAGGTGGCAGAGATCTAGGGATCTCGCAAACTCGAAGGTTTGTAGGGTGAGAGCCCAAAGATTGGGTGCTCCAAGTCACAAATTTGCGAAATCACGAGGAGCGAGGACGGTCGTTGGATCTGGAGAGCAGGAGGACCGTTGGATCGGGAACCCCATCGCATTTCATGCATTTGGGGGTTCGGAGGTTGAAAGGAGTTTTTCTCGACATCAAAAGTCGTGAAGTGCCGAGAGCCAAGGCACGAGTGTGGACGCATGGAAAAACCTCAAGGTAGGGCCCGCGCGATAAACATGCAAACAGATGTCACCTATTGGGAGGATTCAACCCGACGTTGACTTATCGTGTCTCGAGAGATCCCAATAGGAGGGAACGAGAGTTTGACCCACAAACTCATGAAAGAGCGAGTTGCGAGAGGTGCTGGTATTTAAGCCATAGCGTATGGTTACATGTGGAGGGTGCTGACAAGGAAAGGAGTCAACACTCTGTTGACTTCTCACGTCTCGGGGATTTGCAAGATGAGAGCATGGAAGGTCGACATTGAAACTCGCAAAGTCGTGAGTAGCAAGAGGGGCTAGAAGTTAAGCCTAGTCGGTGGTCATTCAAGGGAGGCACTGACAGAGAAGAAATATACCCATTTTTTGATCTCGGGTATCGTGAGATTGGAGAGGAAGAGTCGAGAGTAACGACTCGTGAATTCGCGAGATTGCGAGCTACGAAAAAGGACCTGTGGATCGATAAATTGCAGATTCCAGAGGGGAATCAAAAGAGCCGATCCGTCTTGGGGGAGATAAAGAATGATCCTGTGAGTGGATCTCAGCCTGAGGGCCGATAGGTCTGCGTCACCTATCTTGTGATGATCATTGATGCATTTTCCATGAAGCTAGGAGGTAACTCATTATTTGTGACACTTTATATCATTGAGGGGTTGGATTGATCTTGTGTCGATGCTTTATCCATAAGGAGGATGAGGTATTGAATGATTGTCACAGTGGAGCATGTGGTGGTCAACTATGTAGAATGAAAAAAAAACCATAAAATATTGCACATAGGATATTTCTTGCGTCAATTTTTAAAGCTTGTATTGAGGCAGTTAAGAAGTCTCATCCTTTCCAAGTACTTACTAAGAAAATGCATGTACTCATTTATAACCCATGATTACTATTGGTCCCTTTAATAAGTGGAGGGTTGATTTTACAATGTGTCATCCAACTTCAATTGATGCTCACAAATACATAATTGTGGTTGTAAACTACTTTATTAAGTGGGAAAAATCCATACCAATTTTCACAAATGATGGTAAGACATAAACATTATTCACATTCAATCACATTATTCCTAGGTTCAATGTATGCATAGAAATCATCATAGATCATGGTATTCACTTCCAAAATAATATGATAATAGAATTAGTAGCTAAGTTGTGTTTCTGAAAAAAAAATTCATCTTCATATTCTGTTCAAGAAAATGGTCCAGTAGAAGCCCTGAAAAAGGTTTTGGAAAACATTCTATAGAGAACGATTGATAAAATTAAGTCCAACTAGAATTTGATGATATTACCAACTCTTTTGAAATATCAAAATTTAGTAAAAAATACTATGTGATTCACCCCATTCTATCTCATACATGGAATAAAGGTGATTATCTCAATTGAATGTGATATTCATTCATTAAGATTAGCTATTGATATTGATTAATACATTAGCTAAGGAGGAATTCATCATCTATTTGTAGTGCCTCGATGAACATCATCAAGATGTGGTAATTGTAAATTAGGTTCATAACAAGAACATTAAGTCTTAGTATGATACAAGTGTCCATCCTTAAGTCTTCTAAGAAGGAGACTCAATTTTGGTCTATGATAAATATAACAATAAGCTGGTGGAAGGTAATTTTATACCCATGTGGCATGGCCCTTACATTATGAGGTGTATTTTATTGAAATGAGCTTATAATTTGTCAATTATGAAGGCATCCATTTTGATGAGCCCCATAATGGTATCTACCTAAAAAGGTATTATGCATAGGAAACAATGCCTCACAATCACTTTGTACATATTGTATATACGTTATTTTTATTTTGTTTTATTTCACTTCAATTTTTGGTCCATGCTTATCAATATTTATGCTTGATTGACATATGTTGTTGGATGCATTGATATATGTAGGATTCATAGACAATTTTAGTGATGTGCTTGAAATATCACTTCCGCTACTTGGGTGATTTATTTTTCCATAGGCCCGTCAACAGGTGAAAAAATTCGTTTCTGCAATAGGGGATAGCTACCCGATCACAAGCCCCAATTAGACCTGTTGTCATTTGGAATGGTAAATTCCAATCGATATGTGGGATCTGTTTTCCATTAAAGAAAGTTTCGTATTGGTAGGAGACTTAATCATTTAAGATATGTAATTTAATGTGTCTTAATCTAATTTACAAAAATAACAACTAATCAACCTATCTACCCTATTTTAGTTGAGAGCAGTGTTTAAAAATTAAAATATGCATATATGAATGATTAATTTCCAAGAATAGAGAAAGTTAATTATCCTCAAGAATTGTTAAGCATAAATAACCGATATGAATTAAAGAAAATCATAACAATTATATCCACATCCAATTGAAGTCAAATAAAATTTTATATGTCTCAAATCAGAGAAATAAAAATCAAAAGTTTCATAAATCAATTTTAGAATGCCATTAGTCCATCCACAGTACAACAAACAATAACCCATTCATCACATGTAGATATCTTCTTTTTTGAATACCAATTAACATTTAAAATTAATATAAGATATGAGACAAAATGATGATAAAAAACTATTTAGACAAATTTCATAAAGCTTATTCAACTATAAATCCGAATAAATCAATTGTTAGCAATAATAAAATTAATCTTGATAACAATAATACATTCTCTTATCTAATCTGCAATCAATTGAAAAATAAATATAATTATGGAAACAATTGACATAAAACCTTAATAGAGGAAATTGAGAGATTTAACAAAAGTGCAATCATACAATCTTCACTTTACTCAATTAAAAATTTGCCAAAAGAATGGGTCTTCAAATTTAAATTCAAATTGATAAAATTAACAAGTTTGAGTCTCCAGTTTCCAACCCCTAACTCCTCATATTAAATTACATTAAATAAAATTCAGATACTAAAATTAAGGGCAATTTCCTCTTTTCTTTCAATCGATTCTTCGAAGTGGAAACTTAGTTCAACAATTTTCATTTCAAGAAGAAATATCTCCTTTGATAGTTGTATACTCCTTGTTGATTTTACTCTCTCTCTCTCTCTCTCTCTCTCTCTCTCTCTCTCTCTCTTTGATAAAGGATTACCATAGAGGAAACTTTTCTAGCATTGGTGAAATTAGAGGTGGATGAGGAATATCCTCATTTAAATTCTATCACTAAAGTTTCTTATCAATCACTTTATGCTTTGTCTTGAACTTTGAGAGAAAAGAGTCGATATATCTTGAGAACTTTGTCAATTTGGAGATGAATTATTTTACCTCTTCCACATTCCATAATTTAAGTTGTATTCTACCATCAACACGTGAATTATTTTGTTGATTGACATTTTACAAAGCTTATTTCGCACCAAGCTTTTTCTTCTTTAGATCCCAACAATCACAGTTCCGGTTCAATGCTCAAGAGCACACCAACAAAACCCTAACTATTGGCCCTTTTGGAAACACCTGTGAAGTAGATGAAGTCTCACCTAAGGTAGAGGCAAGGGTGGTTGTAGAACTCAGGTGTCTGCAACCTTAGCCGGGACATCGATCTGTGATTACATCTTTTACAGGGTACTTAGCATAGATCATTCATCAATATTTATCCCTTATGGTACTTCGCATAAATCACAGAGCATCACAGTGAATATTTAGACTAAAGATGATTTAATACTTAGCCACAGAAATATAGATTAGATTAAATAGATCAAGCACTAAGCATATTATATATCATATCTAACATTCATTGATATATCATAAGAACAGATCATAACTAGATCTACTTAATCACAGCAAGCACTTAGCCAAAAAGGAGACAACACTTAGATCAAAGCACAAGGAACATTACACAGAGTTACCATGGTTCACCCCCACCCTGGGGATACGTCCACAAAGTCTTCTTCTTTATATTATCTCGGTCAAGTGGTTACAACACAGAGCTTCAGTGACCCTTACTTCGCACATGATAGAATATCTGTGTAGCTCGCTAGATCATTCTTCCTTGCACTTCAGCACAAAACTACAACAACTTGCACCTAGCTTTTCAATCCCCTTACAATCATGCACATAGCACTTGCAATATACATCCGATCACATAGATCCAACTACTTGCACTAAGAAAACACATCTACTACTTCTTACATTGCACGAGTATCTATTTATAGATTACAAAATGGGCCTAAGAGTGGGTAAACCCATGGGCCGACATCCCTTTCCCTTTACATCAACCCAAAAACCCTAAAAGGTATCGAAAATTAGGTCTTGGTTGCTTCGTGTTGCGCTCCATCTCTGGCAAGCTGTTGTAGTCCCAAAACGGTCAATTATGATCAAGTAATCTTCAAAACTTGGTCAAGGGCCAACAATTATCTTATGTCCTTGTAGGGTGTAAATTAAGGCTATAACATCAAGAGAATACATAAATTATCAAAAAAGAATCCATTGATATAAGTGACAAACTAGCTAGCCTTAAGATTTATTTTATTTTAAACTAAATGAAATCAAGTTACAACATGACCAGTTGTTGAAGTTTACTAAAGAATCTAAAGTATAATCTAAGAAGCTAATCCTAAAATCATTAGATGCCAAATTTTTCTTTAAATACACATCTTAACATCTAACTTGATTCAGAATAATTATTGATTGTATTTGAAAGATTTTCATAACACATGTGAATCTTGTACTTATCTAAAAACTCATTAAAATATTATAATTCAAAGAATCATGTGAGATAACACAATAAAAAATAAAATAACTACATAAGATAACATTTGATGGTGGAGTTCACCTCTCCTAGACTACCTCTCCAACTCCCCTTTCAACAGTGAGATTGTTCTTCATTAATCTCAAATGTCAAAAATTACAATGAAAATGGACTTACAAAGCCAAATTTGAAGTCGCTCTTCAATTATACTACTCAATCCAAAAAATAGAGTTTACCATTGAATTCCTCTTGAAATTCTGAGAAAAATGAGTATAAACTCGACCGTATTCTGAAATGGCTCAATTTTACCCCCTTTACACGCCAAATGATGCACTATGGCACTCATAAATGGAAATCTGGACTAAGACTTTCATATATAACATATTAGCACAACAATAACATCATCATTGTGCTCATCTCAAGAAAGTGAGTAAAATAAGTATAAACAAGGTTATGTTTGGACATGGTGCTCAATGGCATGCAAATCAAGACACTACCATGACTAAGGAAACTGATGGCATGCAAATCAAGATAATACCATGACTAAGGCAACTGATGGCATGCAAATCAAGACAATGTATTGTATCGTCGACACAAAATTCTATACATTGTCTCAATAATCATGTCAGACCTATGAATCCATGTCCATTAAATAAGGCATGGGCCGCCAACCTCCATCTGAACCCCGCACAACAAATTTAATTATTATTTATTTCATTTGTTATAAAAACTCAACCGTATGGTATAATGGTTAGTCTCTATGTATTAAATCGTTGGTTGTGTATGGTGGGAGGGCTGAGGTTCAAGCCCTGTGGACTCCATATATGTCATATTACATTTATATGGAAATAAATACATTGCAGTCCATTGGAATATTCGATGATATGGATAACTTGATTGGTCATGGAATATTTTTAAGTCGTTAACCCAGTGCTAGGAGGTTAGAGGTTTGATTCATTCTAACTCCAATATTTTGATCCTACGAAAAATTTTCCTTCTCGAAGGTGCCACGTGGCACCATAGATTGGTCCATCTGGAAACCTGTCATTGGCCACTTTTTGCCAACTTAGTTGTGCCACATCATCAAATTCATGCTACGTCAGTGGTATGATGTGCCATGTGGTGCTTTGTGGTATTTCCATGTCAGCATCGTACATACTGTATGGATGTTCCACATGTCACCCTTTGAATTTTGACCTTATGACTTGGTTTGACCAAAACTTTTACTAGCCATAACATTTGCATACGAACTCGGTTTGAGGTGATTTTTGCACCATTGGAAAGATATCGTAGAGCTATATGCAATGAATTCCTTTTATAGAACATTTTGTATGATCAAATTTTGAGAATTTTTGGATTGTCCTGGACCTCTTTGAGTGTTTCAGATACTCCTAGATCACACCTTCCCACTGAAGAACTTTTGTTCCTACAAAAGTATGAATATTTAAGCAACTTAGTGATGCTAACTCTCCCTCACTCTTCCACCTTAATGAAATGATATTATTCAATAAATTAGTGATGATAAATATTGTTTCACTCTTCCACCTTGCTAAATATTATGGGACTATTTCTTATCTCAGACTTGTTCACTTTGGATTGAATCTCCATCTAGATCAGTGTACTTTTGTATGCTTCTCTAGAACATGGATCTGAATCTGGATCTTTCCTCATGGTTACTTAGAGCGCTAGTTTAGATATAACTCTAGTTTTGTCTCATCAAATCCTTCATAACAAAAGTTTGCTCATTGATTCTTTGATCTGCAATATCCAAATCTCAATCATGTATTCAACATCTACTCCCATCTCCTTCTCTACTAAACAGAGTCTATCTCAGAAATCGTAAAAATCAAGTTGAATGTTGATCTATGCCTCTCCCATATTGGACTCACTATTCATGTACTGTTGGTGTATCTGTAGCAGTCTTTGAATGAACTCCATGTCCATTTCCTCTCTCCTACTCTGAAAGAACCTATAAACATGTTATACACAAACATTTGTACCATTTGACTTGCTTATGGTCACGGTATACATCTACATGAACATGACATAACATCTTGGAGATGTTTATAACATACATATTTACAAAGTATTTACCTCTTATCTTTACAAATAAGATTATTCATTTACTAGCTCTAGAAAGATTTTCAGTACTTTGATTCTCTTCCCACTCTTGATCTGCTTGTTCCAACTGCCTGCATTCTTTTGTTCCTTCACCTTCTATTCTTCAGAATAATAATGTTAACTTAGAAAATTTGATCCATATGTAGTTCTTTAGCTAATAATAAGAAAATTATTATTGTCTTCGTTTTTGTCGAAAGGCTTAGAAATACCTACAATATTCCTCTCACTCTTGAAAATTCATAAAGGTGGCTATATAGAAATCCCTACAAGATTCTTATGACTCTTGAAAATTCATAAAGAGTGGCTAACAATCCCTCTATTACAACAATATAAATATACTTATAGAAGGCATTTACATATGCATATTATCTTTGCAATTTGTAGTACAATATTTTTTCCAAAATGAATCCTTTCTGATAGACAACTTATTCACATACTCATTCTTCCCTTTGTACTAGAAGGAGTCTCATAGCTTCATGTATCTAAAAATTCCTCTGACATTGATGTTGAATCTAAAATTGAATTTGACGTTGATTCCAAGAAACCATTAGAATCAATTATAGGTCTTCCCAATAACCTATATAACCTCTCCTTTGGAACACCAAGAACTATTGTTGTGTATTGAGTAGATTCCCTTGAATACACAAGTACATGCCCATCCTAGAATGCAATTGCATATCCTTCATCTTCAAAATATGCAACTGAGATTAGGTTTACTTTCAAATATTGAACATATAACATATCTTCTATTTCCATAAATCCTCTCGACTCGAGCTGGAATCTTACATACCCAAACCCTCTTATTGCTTGTCTGGTAATAGTTCCATATCCTACATAGCAATCTATATCAATCTCTGAGAAAGTAAAGAATATAGATCTCATTCCTATCATGTTGTGAGATGAGCCACTATCCACGAACCATACCTCGATGTCTTCATACATTAAATTGTTAAGACCCTCCATTAAGAAGTATTCTTTCTCAAATCTTTTAGTAAGACTATTAACTTCACTTGGGGTTGCTACTTGTATTATGGTAAGTGCCTTTAGATCTTCCTAGTTCTTTTTCAGACATAAGTGTGGATAAATTTTCCAACACTTCTCTCTCTGATGTCCACTCTTACCACAATAAGATAAGAGTTTCTTTTTCCCATATTGGAACCACAATCCCTTCTTGTCATTCCCCCTTTTCTTTTGTCTTGGAAAATGACATTTACTTTTATCCTTTTTATTAGATGGATTTTCTTGCAAGGATTGTCTTCTTTTATATTTTACCATATTACAGTTTCTAGTTCCATAGGAAGCACATGAATACATAGACCATACATTTATACAAATATTACTAGTCAGAAATCTCTTCATTCTCTTATTATAATGCACATCTGTTCCTGGAGATGTCTTGCATATGTTACCTTTCCCTAGACTGGAAGGTAAGACTAACTGCTTATGAAGGATCTCCTCATCTGAATTTCTCCTTACTTCAGTTGTCCTTGAGCATTCTCTATATTGATGGGGAAAAGAAGAATATAATGAATTATCATCCTTGGTTATACCTTTTGAAGGAGATATTCTCTCTTGTATTGAATACTTTTCATTCTCTACTTGCCCAACTTCATGGAATAGTGCCAATATCTGGTCCTTAGCCTACAAATTTCTTTCAAATTCATGAAAAATACATCTATGGAATTCTTTGTGACATATAAATTGATATTGAATCTTCTGCTTCTCCTCCTTGAGAGATCGTAGTTGCATCCTTAATTTAGAATTCTCCTTCTAAATATGTCAATTAATGTCCTTATGGAGCCTTAACTTTATGAGATCTTTACTCATGTTGTTCTCTACAATAAGAGATCGATGTTTGGAGCCTTCAAATATCTTTACCAACTTGAGTCTTGGACCTTGTCACATCAACTTGCAAATACTTTTCAAAAACCATCTTTGATACCAACCTAATCCGAAAATCCTTAAATGCCAAATTATTCTTCAAATACACATCTTAACATCTAACCTGATACATAATAATTCTTGATCATATTTGAAAGATTTGCATAATACATGTGAATCTTTTACTTATCCAAAACCTCATGAAAATATGATAATTCGCATAATCATGTGAGATAACACAACAAAAAATAAAATAATTGCACAAGATAACATTTGATGATGGAGTTCACCTCTCCTAGGCTACCTCTCCAAGTCCCCTTTCAACAATGAGATTGTTATTCATTAATCTCAAATGTCAAAAAAAACATTGAAAATGGACTTACAAAGACAAATTTGAAGTCATTCTTCAATTTTTATGCTCAAACCCAAAAGTAGGGTTTACCATTGAATTCCTCTCAAAATTCTGAGAAAAATGAGTATAAACTCAACCATATTCTAAACTAGCTCAATTTTACCCCCTTTACATGCCAAATAATGCACTATGGCACTCATAAATGGAAATATGGACTAATACTTGCATAGACAACATCTTAGCAAAAAAATGACATCACCATCATACTCCTCTCGAGAAACTGAATAAAATGAGTATAAACAAGGCTATGTTTGGACATGGTGCTCAATGGAACATAAATCAAGATAATACCATGACTAAGGAAACACATGGCATGCAAACCAAGACATTGTACCATACCCTCGGTATGTAATTCTATGAATTGTCTCGATAATCATGTTAGACCTCGTAATTTGTGTCCATTAAATAGGGCATGGGCCCCCAACCTCCATCTAAACCCCACACAACAACTTTAATTATTGTTTATTTCATTTGCTATAACAACTCAACAATATGGTATAATGGTTAGCCGCTATGTATTAAGTCATTGGTTGTGTATGGTGGGAGGTCTGAGGTTCAAGCACCGCGGACTCCATATTTGGCATATTACATTTACATGGAAATAAATACATTGCAATCCGTATGTATAGCTAGATTGGTCATGGCATATTGTTAAGTCATTAGCCTAGTGCTAGGAGGTTGGAGGTTCTATTCCTTTTGAATCCAACTATTTTGATCCTATGCCAACTTGTCCTTCTCGAAGGTTCCATGTGGAACCGTATGATTGGTCCATGTGGCAGCCTATCATTGGCCACTTGTTGCCAAATCAGTTGTTCCATGTCAGTTGTATGATGTGCCACGTGGTGCTCTGTGGTATTGCCATGTAAGCATTGTACGAACTGTATGGATGTGCCACATGTCACCCTTATAGTGGTGCCACATGTCACCCTTTGAATTTTGACCTTTTGACTTGGTTTGACCAAAAATTTGATTGGTTATAACTTTTTCATACAAACTTCTTTTGAGGCGATTTTTGTTCCATTGGAAATTTATTTATGAGGTCTACGCAATGAATTCCTTTTCGGGAACATTTGATATGATCAAATTTTGAGCATTTATGGATCCTCCTAGACCTATTTGAGTGTTCTAGATCCTCTTGGATCAAAAGCATAAAGTTGCTCAGAAGTATTTTGAGAAAGTAAGAACATGGGAAGCAAAGGATGACAATATGCCTAAAGGTTTTTCCAAAATTATTGATGAGGAGAAAATCCATATGCAAGTTTCACTAGATTCTTGGTACACTAGTTGTGATTTCTCACAGGACTTAATTAAAGAAGCCAGTAGAATTGATCAAATCTCTAGGATTTGACTCTGGATACTATTGAAGACCATGACATTCCTCATGTTCAATTTCTTGGTTAGGTAGTGCCACTGTAAAATTTTCTTACAAATGTCAATCAACAAAATAATTCACGTGTAATTGGTAGAATACATCTTAAATTATGGAATGTGGAAGAGTTCAAAGAGTTCATATCCAAATTGACAAAGTGCTCAAGATATATCGACCCTTTTCTCTCGAAGTTCAAGACAGAGCACACATATATTGACAAGAAACTTTAGTGATGGAATTTAAATGAGGATATTCCTCATCCACCTCTAATTTCACCAATGCTAGAAAAGTTTCCTCTATGGTAATACTTTATCAAAGAGAGAGAGAGAGAGAGAGAGAGAGAGAGTACAATCAACAAGGAGTATACAACCATCAAAGGAGATATTTCTTCTTGAAATGAAAATTGTTGAACTAAGTTTCCACTTGGAATAATCGATTGAAAGAAAAGAGGAAATTGCCCTTAATTTTAGTATATGAATGTTATTTAATGTAATTTAATTTGAGGAGTTAGGGGTTGGAAACTGGAGACTCAAACTTGTTAATTTTATCAGTTTGAATTTAAATTTGAAGACCCATTCTTTTGGCAAATTTTTAATTGAGTAAAGTGAAGATTGTATGATTGCACTTTTGTTAAATCTCTCAATTTCTTCTATTAAGGTTTTATGTCAATTGTTTCCATAATTATATTTATTTTTCAATTGATTGTAGATCAGATAAGAGAATGTATTATTGTTATCAAGATTAATTTTATTATTGCTAACAATTGACGTATTTGGATTTACAGTTGAATAAGCTTTATGAAAATTGTCTAAATAGTTTTTAATCATCATTTTGTCTCATATCTTATATTAATTTTAAACGTTAATTGGTATTCAAAAAAGAAGATATCTACATGTGATGAATGGGTTATTGTTTGTTGTACTGTGGATGGACTAATGGAATTCTAAAATTGATTTATGAAACTTTTATGGGTTAATATGCGAAATTACTTACTTATGATAAGTTATCTCTGAACTATGAAGCTTTGTGTCGAGAAAGAAAGGTCAGATCTGAAGGAAAGAGGTCAGACTTGGACGAAAAGAGGTGGATACTGAAGAAAAAAAGTCAGATCTGAATGCTCTATGCTCTAAGAAAGGTTAAAGTGGAAGTTTCTAAGTCATATCTACAGAAAGAGGTAATATCTGTAAGATCTGTGCTCTAATAAAGGTAAGAATAGTTCAAGTTTTAGATCTGAAAGATTTGTGCTCTATATAGGAAAGATAAGTGGAAATTTTTTGTTTCTGAAGCATGAATTTAGGTATACTTGATAGATTTTGTCCTAGCCTGAAAACTAGGGCATTTTTAGATGGAAGAACATTTGATAGATTTGATAAGAATAATGATAGATATGTTATACCTATGCATAGAAAGAATTTTTGGACTAACCAATGGATGCAAGATCCTAGAAATAATTTTTTGCAGGCTAGACACCATGACCCTAGTGCACAGTACAGAAGAAGTTGGGGGTCATTTAAAATAAAGAGAGGATTGACCCTATGTTACAGTTGAAAAATGTTAATGTTTATGCCATTATTATAGTTCTTTGCATTTCAATAGGTAAGAGAAACATAAGAACAAGATCACTGAGAAATACACATTCAAAAGAGACACAAAATTTATCCTGGGAAACCCTCTAGGGGAAGAAAACCCAACAAAAACTTCCTTATCATAAATTGCCAATACAATGTCAAGAGATAACTCAAACCAATACGGATAGTCCTCTCCAAAAGATGCACCACTCTTCTCCCTCTCTCCAACTGGTAAGTTGCAACTTGCCTATTAAGAATGAGCAAGTGAGTTGTGTGTTATAGTGAGGTGCTAGCCTCTCTATATATACAAGTCTGGCACGTGTGAAGGGTCTTCACTGGCAGGGCCGAATTCTCACTTTGGGTGGGTAAACCCACCTTTATTATATTTCTGGGTCTCAATAATAACTGCTGGGGCCGACTTCTTATTCTGCCTATTACAATTGTTTGTTGACCAATATGAAAAAGGGGATTTGGTCCTAATGAAATTACCGACATGATTAATCCACAATGGGGATTAATCCTATAAATAATATACCAATAATAATAAGAATACTATTTGCAGTTACATTATTTCAACACTCCCCCTTAACAAGAAGGGTATTCTTCAACAACATTAGGCGAGAGAGGTATGCATCATCAGTGGCATCAGGAGGACAATATTGTCAATATCGTCTTGGAACATTGGTTGGCATATTTACGAGTCATCGAAATTTTTCTTCATCGACAGTATCGTCATTCTCGAAAGAATACCATCATCATCTGCATCAATATGTATCAGTAAAAATGATACCTCATCACAACACTAGGCTGACACATCACAATACTACTCTAGCTCAATGTTACAGATGATAAGCTGGTAGCTCAGTGTCAGTCACATCTCGCTTTACGTCTAACAACTAGGTTAGAAGCAAGGTTGTTATAACCCTAAAATGCACCACACAGGCTTACCTGGCAGTAGGCCAACTCATGTCTCTTCCTTACCAAAGCCATGCTGAATAAAACCTTGGAAAAACCACTTAAAGCAATCAACCCGCGCCCTAATCTCTCACTGGGTGCGTTGGACCGCTTGCTAGCCTTCTACTACACGCGGGTGACCGCGGGCTAGCCCACTACAACCCGCGTTTACCTAACAAAGCAAAAAATCAGGAAAGTTTCCGTCGGGACGAAGAGCTTTTTGTCAGTTAACTGGAACTCCCAGNCATGACCCTAGTGCACAGTACAGAAGAAGTTGGGGGTCATTTAAAATAAAGAGAGGATTGACCCTATGTTACAGTTGAAAAATGTTAATGTTTATGCCATTATTATAGTTCTTTGAATTTCAATAGATAAGAGAAACATAAGAACAAGATCACTGAGAAATACACATTCACAAGAGACACAAAATTTATCTTGGGAAACCCTCTAGGGGAAGAAAACCCAACAAAAACTTCCGTATCATAAATTGCCAATACAATGTCAAGAGATAACTCAAACCAATACGGATAGTCCTCTCCAAAAGATGCACCACTCTTCTCCCTCTCTCCAACTGGTAAGTTGCAGCTTGCCTCTTAAGAATGAGCAAGTGAGTTGTGTGTTAAAGTGAGGTGCTAGCCTCTCTATATATACAAGTCTGGCACGTGTGAAGGGTCTTCACTGGCAGGGCCGAATTCTCACTTTGGGTGGGTAAACCCACCTTTATTATATTTCTGGGTCTCAATAATAACTGCTGGGGCCGACTTCTTATTCTGCCTATTACAATTGTTTGTTGACCAATATGCAAAAGGGGATTTGATCCTAATGAAATTACCGACATGATTAATCCACAATGGGGATTAATCCTATAAATAATATACCAATAATAATAAGAATACTATTTGCAGTTACATTATTTCAACACTCCCCATTAACAAGAAGGGTATTCTTCAACAACATTAGGCGAGAGAGGTATGCATCATCAGTGGCATCAGGAGGACAATATTGTCAATATCATCTTGGAACAGTGGTTGGCATATTTACGAGTCATCGAAATTTTTCTTCATCGATAGTATCGTCATTCTCGAAAGAATTCCATCATCATCTGCATCAATATGTATCAGTAAAAATGATACCTCATCACAACACTAGGCTGACACATCACAATACTACTCTAGCTCAATGTTACAGATGATAAGCTGGTAGCTCAATGTTAGTCACATCTCGCTTTACGTCTAACAACTAGGTTAGAAGCAAGGTTGTTATAACCCTAAAATGCACCACACAGGCTTACCTGGCAGTAGGCCAACTTATGTCTCTTCCTTGCCAAAGCCATGCTGAATAAAACCTTGGAAAAACCACTTAAAGCAATCAACCCGCGCCCTAATCTCTCACTGGGCGCGTTGGACCGCTTGCTAGCCTTCTACTACACGCGGGTGACCGCGGGCTAGCCCACTACAACCCGCGTTTACCTAACAAAGCAAAAAATCAGGAAAGTTTCCGCCGGGACAAAGAGATTTTTGTCAGTTAACTGGAACTCCCAGCCATGCATGGCCGAGAGTTTGCCAAAAACCCTAGCTCCTTCTAGCCTATAAAAGGAGGGGTAG
>JZKD02S2017978.1:24213-36802 GCA_000966675.3 Picea glauca | reverse complement strand
CGAATTTCACGAGGGAGTCTGTGGGGGACACCACGCTTGGAGGGTGACAGATTATAAGATCCTGAGGGCAGGGTATTATTGGCCAAAACTTTTCTCAGACATAAATGCCAAAGTCAAAGCTTATAACTCGTTCCAACTGTTCGCAGACAAGCATAAACTCCCAACGCTACCATTGGCTTCGGTCAAAACGAAAGCTCCTTTCCAGCAATGGGGACTAGATTTTATAGGTGAAATTAACCCCCATTCTAGCGCTCAACACAAATGGATCTTGATTGCCATAGATTACTTCACTAAATGGGTGGAGGCTATTCCAACCATAAAGGCAACAGATTCGGTGGTAATAGACTTCCTGGAAGACAACATTTTGTCCAGATTCGAATGCCCCCAAAAAATAGTCACAGATAACACCCAGGCTTTCAAATCTATGGCTATGATCAACGTTTTCCAGAAATATAATATCGTACTCGGTCATTCCACGGCTTATTATCCCCAAGGAAATGGACTAGCCGAGTCTTCAAACAAGAGTTTGATAAATGTAATTAAGAAAGTGTTGGATGATAATAAAAAATCTTGGCATGTGCATTTTAAATACACCTTATGGGCAAATCAGATAGGCACGAAAAAATCTATTGGCACCTCACCTTTCCAAATGGTGTATGGGACCGACATGGTATTACCGATAAATCTAGCGCTCCCCGTGATGAAATTATGGCAAGACGAGAAAGAAGAACCGAATCATGTTACCAGAAGGATAAATCAGCTAATTGAAGTGCAACAACACAGGGTCGAAGTAGATGAAAGGTTGCAGAAATACCAAGATGATATGAAAATGTTATTTGACCGTAAGGAAAAAGACAGAGAGTTTCTACCGGGCGATTTGGTCTTGAGATGGGATGATAGGAAGGAAGAGTTAGATAAATATAGTAAATTTGATCATATTTGGTATGGACCATTCAGAGTCGCAGCTCCCAAAGGAAAGAATTCGTTCCTATTAGAAAATATGGTCGGTAAAATTTTCAACGCCCCTGTCAACGAGCATTATTTAAAACATTATATGCAATAACTGGTTCCTAAAAAAATTCCACTGTATATACCAGTTTGTGTTTTCCTTTTTATTTCATAATTTCTTTTTGGTAAGTACATTTTCACCAATAATTAATCAGGTCAGTGATTTTTGTAGAAATAGAAATACAAAAAAAAATAAAATATATATATACCTAATATTGTTCACATTCTTCCCTTTTAGGATTCCGGTTTGCAGTCCAAACAAGTGAAAAGGGTAAACATAAGGTCCTATATCGGAAAATAAATTCGCCAAAACAGGTGATAGAAAAGGTTTTCTGTTATTATAAAATGGTAAGGTAAAGGTATGAATTCTCGAGAATTTTATTTTTCTAACAAAGATCTTCAGAACGCTGCAATGATCTCATGAATATAATGTTTTCGCTTGAATGTTTGTTAAAAAAGAACAATTACTCGCTTTGGGTCCTAAGAATTTTCACTTAAAATAAAGATAGGAGGTAGTTAAAATAAGCAGAGAAAATAAAGCCTCTCCGAAAAGGGTTTTCAAGAGTCAGTTTTAATTTTCGACCCTTGTCTTTCAGTTTACAGATCTCTATTTGTCACCTTTCTTTCTGTTCTCAGTTTTACCTTCCTGAAAAGCCAAGCATCTTCCAAGGTTTTCATACATGGGAGGAAGAGATGACGTGTCAACTTTGAAATCTACAAAGAAGATTTTGGAAAATAAGCTGGTCTTCACAACTCCTCGGTCTCTTACTAAACAAAGTGATGCATAGGTTGATCTTGACTATTCTAGGTTTTTCAACAGTTTCGAAAGATTGAGGCTTGCTCGAAGGAAGACCCCTAGAAATAATTTTTTCCCCTTTTTCCTGCAGGCTAAGGTGTGGTGAAAGTTAAGAGAGGATTGGTATCGAGTAATCAAAGTAAGTTGACAGACCTCCATTGCAAAATATTACGTAGATATCACCCCTCATACAAACCGATTGCCCCCACTTCGTGTTCTAAAAAGTAAGTTATAGGACAGATGGTGAAAGGAAAGTCATATTTAATTGTCCATCTAGTCCAAAAAGACGATGAAAGGAAATTCAGATATGATTTCCCTCGTCTCAGCATTTAAATGCATAAATATATTTCGAAGTGGTGAAAGGAAATTCAGTAGAAAGGGCCAGATAACTTCACCGGGGTATTGAACAGGCCCACTGGCAGTGAAGCAATGTCTGAGATATCTGTAAGGTTGTTATACGTGAATCCCACTCTACTCTGGTAACCAATTTTTCTCGAAACCGGATCTACATCCTAAGTTCAGACAGGGCTCCCCGATTAAAAACATGTAATAAACTTCGTTTGATGCAAACCAAAAGCCATAAGATCTGTTGGATTTCCTAGGACTATCTTGATTGTCCTAATGAAAACCTAAATTCAGTAAAGAGAAAGAGAAAGTCGTGAAAGGGACTGCAGTTGGGTGTGAAACGTATTTGAGTTTTGAGAATCTTTCCACAAGTAAAATATGGAATCTCTTTTTCCCTCTGTATCCTTGTCATAGGAACAGTTTCGCTGGAATAAAGACATTGACTCCATTTACCCAATACAGGCACATGGTCTACTGTTCTTCTCGTCTTGCAGGAAGACGGGACCCCTAGTTGGAGCCTATGTTGGAGCCACCTTTTTCAACTGGTTTAAATATAATTTTTAAATTCAAAAGTTGGTCTTTAAGTTCTTTTTCACTTCGTGACATTTACCAACTAAAATTTTCAGTAGTCCTGACATGCGAAATAAAGAAGGATGTTATGTTTCATAAGTCACCACCTTTTATCATTAAATGAAAGTTTTTACTTTTTGTACCTTAGGATATCGCGCTTTGGGAGTTACAAGTCACAAGATTTACAAGCCCCGATGTGCGAGGTCGCGAATTTTTTTGTTTGTTTTAAAAACTTACCTCAGGTTAAAGATGAGAGTAAAGTTCTTTAAACCCCAGTCAAGTCTGTTGGGATTTCATGTCTGGGCGTTCACTCTCTCCAAAAACATTATTTTCATAACTCCAATAGGCGAAGCCGCGAGATTTTTACATAAGTAACCCGGGTTAGTGTCAGGGGTGATTAGTTTTGACCACGGTTAAAGTTTGCCGGGATTTTGCGACTCGGCATACGCTCCTATCGGAAACTATAACTTCGAAACCCCGAGTGGTGAAGTCACGATATTGCTCAAATATTAATTTATTAAAACACTTAATCTGGTTTACCTTTTGGTTTAATATAGATCACATCATCGTGATCTCGGGATTTGGCGACTCGACATACGCTCCTCTTAGAAACTTTACCTTCGAAGCCCCAAGTCGCGAAGTCACGATATAAATTAAAACATGATCAATTAAACACTTGATCATGTTTATGTTCTTTCTTAACTAAATCTAATCATCGTGACCTCGAGTTTTAGAGGCTTGAAAGGTTAGAGTGAAAACTCTCGATAAGGCGAACACTGAAAGGTTGATTAAAGTTTAAGAAAGCCTAATTAAAGAAGCTAAGCCAGCTTAATCAGTGCTTAATGCAAATAATAATATGCATAGTCTATGAGGTGAATTTAAATTTTCCTTGCACCAACTTGTGTCGCGAACTGTCAAAATTTATGGCATTAATTGGAAATGAGGTTAAGAGACAAGTAAGGATATGGTTTTTATTGCTAAATCTGTCTCTAAAAATGATTTGACCATTCCATTCGTAAGGACATCGAGGTTTTAAATGGTCGAAAATATAGATCTTTTTCTTCAGTGTTACAAAGCTCATTTCTATTTTACGTGGAGAAGATTTCCTCAGCAAACTGATTTATGTATGTATACATATTTTTATCGCAAGAGAGATAAATCATAATCCCCCGTCATGGCCCCACGAAAAGCGTCCAAGGCAAGTGTTGAGATTTCAGGGAAAGGCTCGGATAACATTTCTGATACTTCACCCCGAAGTGTTGATTCTATCAGAACCTGGCCATACATCTCCGAGGTTCTGCAGTCCGAGTTGGTGAACTGATCAGATGACTCCAGTGATAATGAAAAGGACGACTTGGCCACCAAATACAATATTTTCGTTCAAGCAGAAATGCATAAAGTAGCGGCCCAACCACGTCTTATCCCTTACTATGACATGATCCGATGGGCGCTAGACCATGTAGATATCCCAACTGGAACCATCGTCAACGAGCAGAAGGTCACTATTGGGATCTTTAGACCAGAACAATTACAGGCGATGTACAAGTTGCCACCCACTTCGAATTTCACATACAATGTCGAGTTTCTCGAGGATTTTAAACAAAAGGAATGTGAGAAATACAACAAAAGCTTATCTGATTTGATCAAGGATTGGGTCTCACACCCCGCGAAGTTCAAGGCCGATAGCAACAAAATTTATTCCATATTTTTTTTGGAACCACAGTTCAAATACATAGTAATGATGACCTGTAGATTGTATGGGAGGGAAGACACCACACATTTTTTCCTCCCATGGGTGCCTCTGAAGCATACAGTTGCGGAAAGTTGTTCCTTCGATTGGGCCAAACTACTGTCAGATAGTCTGACGAGTCGGATTATAGAGTATCGGATGCAGAGGGCAAGTGGGAAGGCCACTTTATTCTTTATGTCCACATACATCATGGATGCCATGTGTTTTGTGATGCCTTTTCCATTAATGAACTGGAGCTGGGCTCCATCAGATGCTAAGCCTATCCACGTCTACCATTCAAATCTTTGGGAAGACAAGGCTTCAAATTTCATATATGAAATTTTCAATTGGGTAATGGTACCGATGCATGTCGCCATCTTCGGTAATCCACCACCCAAGATATCAGATAGCATCGTGACCAATTTGAGCAGTATGGCCGACTGATATGTGGAGGAAGAATTTTCATACATCAGGGTTTTCGGCGCTTCTGTCCCTCCGCATTCTCTACCATTATTTATACCCGATAGTCTGGTTTGTCGTGAGATCGCCAGGAAAACCATGATTGGTGGCGTAAACAAAGAGCTTAAGGGATATTCGAAGAAGGTATGGCCATCGTTCCCTATTCATTTGAACACCTATTCTTTATTAGATTTCGGGCATGCAAAGGCTGAAGCAGCAGCCTTGGAAGATATTAAATTGGTTCACATTGAATTTAAGAAACANCATTATTTTCATAACTCCAATAGGCGAAGCCGCGAGATTTTTACATAAGTAACCCGGGTTAGTGTCAGGGGTGATTAGTTTTGATCACGGTTAAAGTTTGCCGGGATTTTGCGACTCGGCATACGCTCCTCTCGGAAACTATAACTTCGAAACCCCGAGTGGTGAAGTCGCGATATTGCTCAAATATTAATTTATTAAAACACTTAATCCGGTTTACCTTATGGTTTAATATAGATCACATCATCGTGATCTCGGGATTTTGCGACTCGACATACGCTCCTCTTAGAAACTTTACCTTCGAAGCCCCGAGTCGCGAAGTCACGATATAAATTAAAACATGATCAATTAAACACTTGATCATGTTTACGTTCTTTCTTAACTAAATCTAATCATCGTGACCTCGAGTTTTAGAGGCTCGAAAGGTTAGAGTGAAAACTCCTGATAAGGCGAACACTGAAAGGTTGATTAAAGTTTAAGAAAGCCTAATTAAAGAAGCTAAGCCAGCTTAATCAGTGCTTAATGCAAATAATAATATGCACAGTCTATGAGGTGAATTTAAATTTTCCTTGCACCAACTTGTGTCGCGAACCGTCAAAATTTATGGCATTAATTGGAAATGAGGCCAAGAGACAAGTAAGGATATGGTTTTTATTGCTAAATCTGTCTCTAAAAATGATTTGACCATTCCATTCGTAAGGACATCGAGGTTTTAAATGGTCGAAAATATACATCTTTTTCTTCAGTGTTACAAAGCTCATTTCTATTTTACACGGAGAATATTTCCTCAGCAAACTGATTTATGTATGTATACATATTTTTATCGCAAGAGAGATAAATCATAATCCCCCGTCATGGCCCCACGGAAAGCGTCCAAGGCAAGTGTTGAGATTTCAGGGAAAGGCTCGGATAACATTTCTGATACTTCACCCCGAAGTGTTGATTCTATCAGAACCTGGCCATACATCTCCGAGGTTCTGCAGTCCGAGTTGGTGAACTGATCAGATGACTCCAGTGATAATGAAAAGGACGACTTGGCCACCAAATACAATATTTTCGTTCAAGCAGAAATGCATAAAGTAGCGGCCCAACCACGTCTTATCCCTTACTATGACATGATCCGATGGGCGCTAGACCATGTAGATATCCCAACTGGAACCATCGTCAACGAGCAGAAGGTCACTATTGGGATCTTTAGACCAGAACAATTACAGGCGATGTACAAGTTGCCACCCACTTCGAATTTCACATACAATGTCGAGTTTCTCGAGGATTTTAAACAAAAGGAATGTGAGAAATACAACAAAAGCTTATCTGATTTGATCAAGGATTGGGTCTCACACCCCGCGAAGTTCAAGGCCGATAGCAACAAAATTTATTCCATATTTTTTTTGGAACCACAGTTCAAATACATAGTAATGATGACCTGTAGATTGTATGGGAGGGAAGACACCACACATTTTTTCCTCCCATGGGTGCCTCTGAAGCATACAGTTGCGGAAAGTTGTTCCTTCGATTGGGCCAAACTACTGTCAGATAGTCTGACGAGTCGGATTATAGAGTATCGGATGCAGAGGGCAAGTGGGAAGGCCACTTTATTCTTTATGTCCACATACATCATGGATGCCATGTGTTTTGTGATGCCTTTTCCATTAATGAACTGGAGCTGGGCTCCATCAGATGCTAAGCCTATCCACGTCTACCATTCAAATCTTTGGGAAGACAAGGCTTCAAATTTCATATATGAAATTTTCAATTGGGTAATGGTACCGATGCATGTCGCCATCTTCGGTAATCCACCACCCAAGATATCAGATAGCATCGTGACCAATTTGAGCAGTATGGCCGACTGATATGTGGAGGAAGAATTTTCATACATCAGGGTTTTCGGCGCTTCTGTCCCTCCGCATTCTCTACCATTATTTATACCCGATAGTCTGGTTTGTCGTGAGATCGCCAGGAAAACCATGATTGGTGGCGTAAACAAAGAGCTTAAGGGATATTCGAAGAAGGTATGGCCATCGTTCCCTATTCATTTGAACACCTATTCTTTATTAGATTTCGGGCATGCAAAGGCTGAAGCAGCAGCCTTGGAAGATATTAAATTGGTTCACATTGAATTTAAGAAACACGACCCACATAGGGTCATGAGTAATCACTTGGCTAGTTGTGGCCTTAAAAGGTTTGAGCACGAGAATTCGCCTCATGATGACATTTTCCGAGGTGCGAGATCTTATGCCGAGATTTTGGCTAGGATACAAGCCCTGTCGCCCGAAGAGAGGGCTGATGTTTTCAAATTCCAAGAACATTGGCGAAGCTACCTTCCCCCAGTATTACGGGGTGAGAATCCAACGACCGTAGAGGTGCAGCAAATGGAAGCCGAAGGCTCCAAAGATTCAGCACCCGACCAAGAATTAGAAAATTGAGGGCCCGAAATAGGAAGCCGAGATTTCCAACCCTCCAAGCGAGCCAATCTCGATTGTTACTCCAGAGAAATCATCTAACCAGGTCGGTAATCCCATCCTTTCTATTACCCCCCTACAGTCCACGAAGGGGGTCCCCGACGCAGGTTGGGTTTTCGGTGAAGAATTAATGCCTATAACAATGGAAAAGCTACCTTCGAATGAATTCTTCTTTGACAAGAAGAGAAAGGTTGTCGTAAAACAAGAGCTTTACCAAGAGGGGGGTATAGTATCAAAGAAATTTAAAATTTTGACTGATGGAAGAGCTATGAAAAAGGAGGAATTTGCAACTCAAATAGCAGGAACATTGGGGGCTTTCGCTACAACCAACCAATATTCTGTCGGGACCCTAAAGGATCAGCTGAAGCGAAAAAATCGTTTGATCAAAACATTAGAGGCTAAACTATCTACAATAGAGGCCGCTGCCAAAGATCATGCAAACACATGCTTGGAACAAGCTAGAGTAGCTGATCAAAAGGAGATCGACCGGATCAAAGCCAATCTCAAACAGACACAGCTGATGGCTCAGACAAGTCAGATATAGGTAGGCCAGCAAGGAGAATTGATAGAGCAACTAAAAGCCAAATTAGACTTTGCCGAAAGCCAAATAATTGATATCGGGATATTTCAATCCCAAGCTATAGAGATCAGAAAAGAGTGTCGGTAGCTCAACAAGGTCTACTTGCTAAGGTAGAAACGATTCAAAACAATTGCCAACTCATTGATCGAGTATTGGAAAACCTCACTCTTAGAGAAAGGGATGCTGGGGCGGCCTGAGTTTCTTTCTAGGAGGCTATTATAGCCACGACGAGAAGGGAAACATGCAATAGTTCCAGGTTTTCTATCTCAAAGCAGACCCGAGGTAATATCTTGTTGAAATAATGGGAGCGTAACATATTCGAAGGTAGACAACAAGCTAGAGAGGTAAGAAAATCTTGTGAAGAAACATTCGGTTTTCTAGATGGGAGTTGGTTGGGTTCCGATGATGAAAGAAGCACTGAAACACTAGGCCATATCAATACAACCAAGCATCTGCTCAAGATCAAGGAAAATGAAGAAAGAGAATTGGCATAAATATCACAAATAACCCAGACGAACATAGTCCAAATAGATAAATGGATAATTAAATTGAGTATACAATTATGTTCTATCAGCGCCAAAGATCAATAGGTGGAAGGAAAGTTGCCACAGTTGGTGAAGGAATTTTACACTTTCAAGGCCAATAATAAAGCAGAACCTTCTAGGTTGATATCCCAGCTGGTGGAGAAGTGTGTCACCTGCACAGAACATGTGAAGGGGCAAGTTTCTGGTACCAGATAAGGACAGAGACAAAGAATTGAAACGATTAATCTCCTTTTTGTTGTAACCAAAAACCTCTGGAACGATTGAGATTCCAACATGTAAAGATTTGTATAAATATACATTTTGAAGAAAGAAAAAGGGTTGGACCTATTTTGGTCGATTGCAATAGAGACTCTCCTTTTTGAATATTAATACAAAGCAATCCGAAGACTCCTGATTCCGTCAAGATTGTGTTATGAGTTTGTTTCCTCTCTGATTTCTTGTTCAATTTCATTTYGCACATATATGTTTGAYGAATGTCACASYRCAATTTAGTAAAACCTCTAMTRTGGTGATTAATTTTAWTTGTCTATATAGTTTATAGTTTTTCCTCTRTATCRGCTATTAGYAGRTACAAGACCYRTGGAMTCATTAGATTTTYATATYTTATACATTCRTCAGAYTTCYTHTCAHCTTTTTCTTCYTCTRTTTACARGGYRAKATTMTCCCTTGATAGKAKCCTCGTATTATAAACAACTTTATGTTTTTCTCACATTTTCACACACACCAATTATTTAMTAGATAACACAGTTAYGRRAAAAGGCCTTTGGTTTGTAATTTATCTTTAACATTAAATYAGATAGTTCTCTTTTATAYGATCGAATTGAGACAACATCTAAAACTTTGAAACTTTCCTTTACTTTCATTGTTCCTCTATGACTGTCCCCATTGTAAGACAGCCTAACATTGAGCCTGGTTTATCAGACCAAACACATATCGCCTTGAACCTTTTCGATACTATTCTTAAAACAACCAATACCCGGGTAAAACTTGAGCATTCATGGGCTGCGATCGAGCATGATATAAACACCCAGGAACAATTGGAGACTAGACAACGACAACCTGGAAATCAGCCTTAGCTTCCTTTCTTGAAAGTTGATGCTCTCCTCCTTATTACTCTTCACTCACTTTCGGATGCCTAGACACTGTACCTTCTAAGCCTTAGGTACAGACTCTGGAACAACACCCAACCACCCATGTTGGGCCCCATCACACCAAAATATCCTTATTATCAGCTTGATACCAAAATGTAACGTACCTATCCTCCAACTAAGCAACGTTACGAGCAAAATACACATAAAAATGAAACTTCTGCTAATTAAAGCAATTATTTTACTGTTAGTCGATTTCCTGTAGCTTACAACTACAAATTTTATTCAAATTTAGTTATTGTCTATAACCATAAAACAAATGCATCTAAAGCATGTTGATAATCAACATGAAATGCAACTAAATTTCTCATTACAACGTCATATTAGTCATTCTCACTTACACAGAGTTCATGCACAACAATAACACCTGTAAATAACTCAGTACAAGATAAAACACTTATTTTTAAAAAAGAATCATGCAACCAGTTGCTTGGGACTGACGTTCCACCCAACCATAGACTGATTGTTCCAAATCTCAATAGCCAGTCACCCTCGAGATGATGCTAGTAATCCACAAAAGAGGGTGGTATCTCACAACTCAAAAATACCAAAACAATTCCAAACCTCCATCTTTCTTTTTTCCCCACAACTTGCACTACCCAAGGAATGTATCCCCTTCATTTATCACAGTCCCTCAGGTTGTACCATTCATTTATCAAGGCCCCTAGTGCATTTGGTTGGATAGGAATCGCTCAGTTGGGAACTCTAGGAACTCTCAACTACTTCATAATTTCTCATAACCCAACTGATAATATCCTACAACTATCTAGATTTTTCCACCAACTCTCTTCCTCCTGACCTTCCCAACCCAAGGAATGCACCATTCCTTTATCAAGGATAACCTAAAGGATGTGCCATCCATTTATCGGGGTTAACCTAAGGAATGCACCATTCATTTATCAGCTTCTCTCTAGCACATGTAGGTAGGAATCTCTCAGTCGAGAACTCAAGGGAACTTGCTGCTAGGAAAACTATCAGCGAAACAACAACATCACTTGTTGTTACAGTGAAAATCACTCTGGAATTCACTCTTCAAGCCTAACAACCTGACTCTTTAGTTTTATATCTTCAATTCCTTCCAGTTACGCTCCAGCTTGATCTAGAATTCTCCCTCGACGGAAGCACCAGCTCCAATCTCTCTTTCTTTTTCAATTCCTTTCTCCCCATGCACAAACTTGACTGCCCAAAAACTTGGTGTCCCAACCCATACAAATTTCCACTCTTGTGGCTTGCATTTCTTGAATAATAATCTTCCCCAAGATGATTATACTCAACCCCGATGTTCCCAATAACTCTAGGATGTGACCACTCACACCCACCCTCTTACATGTATTCAATGATTGGATTTTAGAACACTCAATCAGAAATGGGAAGGTTCATATACAAATAGAAAATTTAGGAAAATGGGTCAAATAGATATACATGGGTAATCCCCCCTTTGACCCCTCTTGGCCATTATCCTATATGCTTCCCCCTCTTGTGGATTAATTCATCCCTAATATCTTTTCCATGTCCCCTTAGCAACTTGCATCACATTTTTATTATTAAAACATAGAGATACAATTCACATATTACATCACTTGGTTGTTCAAAATGAAAGTTCTCGGGGGGGTTTGCAGCTAGGGTTTCCTCAGTCGCAGACCCCTCCCCTCCCCGCATTCTCTCCTCTCCTTCGTCGGTCATCTTCTCTTATTTTGCAGTGGGGTTCATCTTCAGATCTACCATGTTGTTCCTACATCTATACGTTGGAGCGGATGGGAGCTCTATCTTTCTTTTGGGCATAGATCGCTTGCAATGGGGGGTCTGATGCTCACGCCATCCATAGAGGGGCTCCTTGTTTGTTCTTTTTGTGCCTGAATTCTTATTTCCTAAGGGGATATGGTTCCATTTGGGTCTCCTGTGGTGCTTCCTTTGGGATTTGGATTGTAGACCTTGGTTACAGGGTGCAAAGTGATGTCAGTGGCTCCATATCGTTGTTGGTCGGTAGTCCTTCCTCTATGGGTGAGGTTCTGGCATCGCCTAGATCTTAAGACCTTCTCTCTGCCTCGATCACGCCCTTTCTTTCTTGGTCCATGGAGGCCAAATCTGGGTGCAGATCTGGATCTGATCTTCTTGGAACCTTTTTTGTCCTCTGCGAGGGTTTTTGGTCCTCTATATCTTCAGCCTCTAGTGTGTGTGGAGACGTTTTCTTTAAGATTTCTAAGGGTTTGGCCCTCACCAAGCCATCCCTGCTAATTTGTTTAGGGCTTGATGCAAAGTCAGGGAATTCTTGGTGTCTTGGTGTCTGGGATCCCCTGCACCCCCTTCTGATCTGTGTTGTGGAGTGGTTGCTTGGGTATTTTTGCTTATTTATGGTGGCTTCTATTACAGATCTTTTGAGGTCCATCTCATGGGCATGCAGTGTTGATTTTTTCTGATGTGGTCAGTGATTTGAGGTTTGTTTTGGGTGTGCGGGTTCTGGTTCTCCTTCACTATGGCTGCAGTCTCTCTTGTGGTCCCTTTGGATCTTGTTCTTGATGGTTTTTTTTTTTTGCTTTGGCCTGGTCCATCTAGGTTCTCTTCATTCTATGTTTTTTGTCATGTTTAGGTTGTTCTTTCTTGAGGCCTCTTGGCATTTATCTGCCTTCTTTTGGGTTTTCTCCCAGCTCCTTATTTGGTACATCCTTTGTGGTATTTACTTTGGGCC
>JZKD02S2017978.1:0-22625 GCA_000966675.3 Picea glauca | reverse complement strand
CTAACTCCAAGTCATGTGTAGCATAATTCCTCTCATGCTCTTTTAATTTTCTGGACTCATAGCATACCACATGGTCCCTTTGACTGAGAGTTCCACCGAGTCCTACCTTGCATGCATCGGTGCACAAAAAAAACATTCATTTGGATCTGTAATCTTCAATATTGGTGCACTTGTCAATATTTCCTTCAATTGTTGAAAACTCTCTTCACACTGGGAAGTCCATTCAAATTTCACTCCCTTCTTTTGCAAACAAGTGATTGGACTTGCAATTCCTGAGAACCTTTTTATGAATCTTTGATAATAACTGGAAAGACCCATGAATGATATAATATATGTCACATTCTTTGGCGTTGGCCATCCTCTAATGGCCTCTATATTCTCAAGATCAACTTCTATCCCCGCTGCTAAAATTATATGCCCCAAGTAGTGAATCTTCTTTTGGTCAAATATGCACTTACTTAGCTTAGCATACAATTTATTCTCTCTTAAAACTTGCAACACCATTCTTAAATGTTTCTCATGTTCTTCTTTTGATTTAGAATAGATGAAGATATCATCTAAGAACACAATCAAAAACTTGTCCAGGTACTCCTTGAACACTCCATTCATCAGGCACATAAAAACTATTGGGGCATTTGATAGCCCAAATGGCACTACAGTGAATTCATAATGCCCATATCTTGTTATGAATGTTGTCTTCCTGATGTCTTCTTCCTTTATCCTTACTTGATGATAGCCTGATCTCAATTCAATCTTCGAAAATATTCTTACACCTTTCAGATGGTCAAATAAATCATCAATTCTTGGCAAAGGATACTTATTCTTTATGGTAACCTTATTAAGTTGCGTAAAATAAATACACATCCTTAAGGTTCCATCCTTCTTCTTCACAAAAAGAACCGGGCCTCCCCAAGGTGACACACTTGGGTGTATATACCCCTTCTTCAAAAGCTCTTCAAGTTACATATGCAACTCTTTTAGTTCTAGTGTTCCCATTCCATAGGGTGTCTTAGACATTGGGGTAGCTCCTGGCATCAAATCAATAGAGAAATCAATGTCTCTTTTTGGTGGTAGTCCTAGAATTTCTCTAAAAACATCTTCAAAATACCTCAAGATCAGATGGTCTTCAATGCTTTCCACTTTTTATTTGGCCGCCTCCTCCATATGGGTTGCAAACATCTGACATCCCTTCCTAAATCTCTTCTTCAACTGCATAGATGAAATATCTCGAATAGCTATAACTCTTGGAATGTCTTGAATCTTGGCTTGTTTCCCTTCCTTATCAAGACATGTGATTGTCATGTTGTAACAATCTAGGACAACATGATGTTTTTCCAACCAATCCATGCCAATTAGACAGTCATATGAACCCAATGGTATGATGTTTACATCCACCTTTGTATTGAGTCCATTCATGTCTATCGGACAATGTTTAACCAACTCATTGATTTTCCTCTTAGCCCTCGTGACTAACTGAACTAACCAAGATTTCTTATGCTTAATTATTTGCAAGTCAAATATTTCAACAATGTTATCATTTATGTAACTATGGCTAGCTCCATAATCAATTAAAAATGTTATGGGCTCCTTATTGATCTTACCTTCGAATTCAATCATGGGAGATTGATATTCATCTTGCTTGTTATCCAAGGCTATATAAATCCTTGGCATGCTTCCTCCCATGTCTTCTACCGTTTTAGCCTCTTGAATGTTTTGGAAAGTTCTCATTCTTTCTCCTCTATGAGGGAAATCCCTATATAAATGATTTCCATCACATCCCCTACATTGCAGAGGTTGATGCCTTGGCCTTTTTCCAAATGAATCTGTAGCCTTGTGTTCATTTTGGGCGACTTGACCTTGTTGATTTGCTTGGGAATTATTCTTGAAAAATGGTGTCTTAAAAACTTTCTTCCTTTGATCCTTCTTATCTTTCATCTTATCATTCCAAGATTTTTGGAAAATGGGTCTTCCTTTGCTCTACTCATACAAATGACTTGCTCTCCTTATGGTTTCCTCCAAAGTCTTGGGATTATCATATTGAATCTTATCATTGTAGAAAGAGGGTAACCAACTTAGAAACCTTTGTATTTTGATTTTCTCATCCTTGATGAAGTCAACATAATTCAACAATTCAAAGAACCGATTCTCATATTCCTCCAATGTCATGGTTTCCAACTTGAGTTCAAAGAACTATTTCATCTTTCTTTCATAGTAATGCTCAGACAAATATTTCTCTTGGAAATATCCCTTGAACTGCCTCCATGAGATTATTTTCTCATCAAGGTTCTTGGATTTCTTAAGATGACCCCACCACATGGTTTCCTTTCCTTACAAGTGGTAGGTTTCAATTCTAACTTCTACCTGAGAGGAGTAATCATGCAGCTGAGAATATTTCTTCATTTCCAATAGCCAAGCCTCATCCTCTTCACCCTTGGGATGCTCCTTGGCCCTGAAATTGCCTGATTTCTTCTAGTGTTCTTCCTTGGAGAATGATGGTGCCTGCTCATGCTTCTTGACTGCCTATTCTTTCCATGATCATCTCTTTTGCTATGGGATATAGATGTTGATACTTGTCTAGCACTAGATGCTTGCTTGGTGCCAGAGTCCTTGTTAACTTGATTATGAAACATGTTTAATATTTGAAGTATCTCTTCTTAAGCCTTCATAAGCCTTTCATTATAAACTATATAGCTCTGCACTTCCCTATGTAGACTTCTCATAGTTACAATCCACTACCTGTATCTTCTCCCATTAGACTTAGTCTCCCATGTTGGTATGTAGACCTCCAATTTCTTATTCATGGCTGAAAAACCCTTGAGCATCCTCCATGTCTCTAGTTCTCATGTATGAACTAAAGTCTTCTTTTTTGCATCTCTAATTCTGCAAGAATGTGCATGCAATAATTGATGTTAGAATTAAACATATTTCAAAATATCTATCAATTTAGATTACAAGTCATTCTTCATTTTAATTTATGAACAATATTAATGCACTACTCCCATGTAGGATTCCTTAAATGCATTCATTTTCAAAACAATTTTCTAACCAATGTTCATTTTCTCGAATCCAAGCACCGAGCGGAAATTTATGGTGGCAAAATAGTGAAGGAATATTCATTAGCACGTGCAACATAGTAGCAATTCTCAATAACCTTTTGATCATTTCTTGATTAGATCTTCATCGTCGATTTGTCTTAATGGATTCACCACAGATCTAAGTCATATCTCTTCTTCATACCTTCCATGAACCTGCCACCAAACCTTAGCTTCTTTTTCCTTCATGGATTCATAGACTTGCGGACTCATAGACTCATAATCTTGTAACCTTATTTCATAAGTACGTCAGAAAGTCTCAACACTTAACCATTTTTACACTTCTTCACAGACTCTTGGACTCATAATCTTGTAACCTTATTTCATAATTTTTTCCAAAACGTCTCAACCCTTAACCAATTTTCCATCTACATGGACTCGTGATAGCTTAACACTTAGACACATTCCAAGATCTTACAGCAGTTTCATGGGACTGACAATTGGCCTGCCACATGGCTCCACATCACCTACCAATTATCATCACATCCAACATGTACCTACCACCATATCAGTACATGTCTTCCATCTACCACGTCATTTGACATGCGACCTCCACTTCATGTCGACTGATGCAAGAGAATCCCCAACAAAGCACAAGTGGAGAATAGCTAGGTGCATTAGCGCACATTTTGAAGAAATTTAAATTTTTGAAAAGAGCGTATCACACTAATCTTTTGAAAAGAGATTGTAATTAAAGAACGTCTTTAATGTTGTAGAGTTGGATAATTTCATAAAGACATCAAAGAATGTATTTTCTTTTAATGTAGTTGAGTGCAGTACAAATCCGATGTATTCAATCTGATCTGACTGTCACAAATATTTATTGTAATAAATTCTAAGTAGTTGATAGATTTTAATTCGATAGGATAGTCTTAGAGTAGTTGGAGGGAAGAACTCGAAGGGCCCTCTTGTATAAATCTTTATATTGTTTCCCAGAGAAGGTTGTTGAGTCTATTGTATAGTTTTCCATTGTAGAGAAGTTGGCACTCTGGTTGTCGATAAATTGTTGATAGTTGTTGTAGAAGCAGTGTATGAACATATGTATATCTCAGTTGAATGAATATAACAGATGAGTATTGTCCCAAATGTATGGTGTTGATGCATCTATCTGAATGAATGAATGAATGGTAGACTTTCTGTTTATTTGGAATTCTCTATTATTTCTTGTTCTTGTGTTTATGTATGCATTTACATGGTTAGATGTATAAGTCTGTGAATCTTTAGATAAGTTTCAATTGTTTTTCTTCTATGAGAAAATGCAAGTGTGCATGGTGTCCCCAAGGAGTGTGTTGACATAGTCTATCTCGAATCACAAGCTCAGAAGAGATAACATGAAATTATATGTGCAAAGGGTGCATAGTGTCCGCAAGGTGTGTGTGACAGAGTCCATTTTGACTCAAAAGGTTATGGAGAGATAGTTTGAAGGAAGTTGTTCACAAGGAGTGTGTGAATGAGTCTTTTGACTTAGAAGCTCATGAAGAATAGAGAGAACCGCCAACAGAGTGGTTGGATTTCATAAGAGAACCTGTAGCAAAGAGTGCAGAGGCTGAAATTCGACTAAGTGTCAAAAGGAATATTCTAAGGAGACAAGATTTCAAGAAGAACAAGCTCAGGAGGAAGAACGATGAGAAAATGTATATGGAAGGAGTCCTTTGAGGTTTCTTCAAATTAGAAAAGAGAGATCCATCCAGGAGGGATTGGAATCGTTCCAGACTGACAGATCTGGGAGGAGTTGCACGAAGGTTAGTCATGAGGTATTTCAAAGGTCGGAGTTTGGGACACTTCGAGGTATTGAAAGGTGGGATCGTCGAAGTCGCGAACTCGTCAGGTGAATCTTAACTATTGGTTGTGAGGAGACACGTGGCAGCAGGTTAAATAATTTGAAAATTAGAGATTCGGATGAAGTAAGTGTGGAGTGAGTGAAGTTTCGCGAAGCCATGAACCCTAAAATATAGTTGGACCGTCAAATCCAGGGAGACGCGTGGCAGGGATCCATGAATTTGGAGGAAGCTATCTCAGAAAGAAACAAAAGAGGATGTTGCAGTATTGTTGGAGCCCGAAGTGGCAAAGGATTGACTTGAGGTTATAACCCGCGACCACATCAAGGGGAAATAGTCTAGTGCGAGACTAGTACTCACTAGCTGGTGTCACCAAGCATCGAGAGCGGATGTGCAAGTGATACAAACTTGCACGTGACATCAAGGGGACCTGTGTGAGTGTATAAATTTCTCAGAGTCTTCTAAAGGCCCGAAGAACCAATTCAGTTCAAAAATTTTGAAGATTCGAGACTGGGAGGACGCAGAATCCCCAGGAGGGAAGGGGGTTGTTGCCACCAAGTGGTATCAGAGCGGATTCAGAATTGATTTCTGTAAGACAAGGATATAGAGAAGTAGGTTGGTATCATCGAGTGGTATCAGATACATCAGTACAATGCCACCTAGGATATTTGCAGAGCCGCCTGTAGAAAATAGAGGTATGGAAAGGGAGATGAGAGAACTCAGAGCGAGGTTGGATGCCATGGAAACAACACAAAGAAGAGAACCTGATGTTGGAGATGTCAGTGATGCAAAAAATGAAGAAGTAGAAGTTGAAGAAGTTGTAGTGGAGGATGTTGCAGAAGAGCGCTTGTTAAGTTGGGAGCTAGATCGAAGATAAACATCCCAATGTATGAAGGTAATTTAGAGTTCGAAGAATTTATTGATTGGATATGAGCAATTGACAAGTATTTCGACTATGAATATGTCGATGAGGAGAAAAAGGTGAAACATGTTGTCACTAGGTTGAAAGGACATACAACACTGTGGCGGGATGAACTGCAGGATAACAGGAGAAGCAAAGGAAAACAAAAGATTAAGAGTTGGGATTGAATGGTAGCCAATATGAAGGAAAAATTCATACCCAAGGACTACCAAATAAATCTGTTCAGGAAATTGCAGAAGCTATTATAGAAAGGAATGGCTGTGAAGGATTACACAGAGGAGTTCTATAGACTGAACATCAGGGTTAGACAAAATGAGAGAGACGAGGAAAAAGTTTGCAGGTACAACAACGGCCTGAGATATGATATCCAATACGATATCAACATGATGATAGTAAGGACAGTAGAGGATGCGTACCAGATTGCACTGAAAGAAAAGGAGAAGTTTTCCAGGAAATAGAATCAACAAAATAGAGGTAGAATCTTGAACAGAGGCAAAGGAGTTTCCCATGACAAGACACATAAGCCCAAAGGTAAGGTGGAAAAACCACATAGTCACTCTCAGAGAGGAGGAAGTTCCTGAGGAAGGTAGAGTGGTGGTAGAAAATCTTGTCCTAGAGGAAGAGAAAGAGGTAGATGAGGCGAGGTAAAGTGTTATGTCTATGGAAAGGTAGGACACATGTCTTGGGAATGTCCTGAGAGAAAGAAAGAAGGAGGTGAAGCTCACATTTCAGAATCACAAAAGAGAGATGTTGAGACATAAGGTGTAGAAGATGGGAGATCTTTGATGATGAAGAAAGTTCTTTTAAAACCAGAGGCAAAGATTGAAAAGCCGGTGCAGAGGAACAGTTTGTTCAGGCAGCTTGAAAGACTAAAGACAGAGTATGCAAGGTGATAATTGACAGTGGGAGCACTAATAATTTAGTATCCACAGAGATGGTGGATAAATTAGAGCTAGAGACAACTGTACATCTGACGTCGTATAAAGTCTCATGGTTGCAGAAAGGTCATCAGGTAACAATCACTAAACAATGCTTGGTTGAAATTAAAATAGGAGGATATAGAGATGAAATTCTATGTGATGTGATTCCCATGGATGTATGTCATGTTTTTTTGGGAATACCATTGTAGTATGACAGGAATGTCATTCATGATGGGAGAAGAAATACTTATACCTTGGAGAAGAATGGTTGGACACATATGTTTCTTCCAATTGAAGAGAAGAAAGTGAAGGAATAAGCCAGAACGAGTATACTTCTCATGAGTGGGAAGGAACTCCTAAGTCAAGTTAAGAAAGAACAAGAGATGCGGTTTGTTGTAGTGAGGAAGCCGAAATTCATCCTTACAAGTACTTCTGTGGAGGATTTGCCTGGGGAAATTAAGGAGTTGTTGGAAAAAATTTCCGAAATAGTCGTGGATGAGTTGTCGAGCTCATTGCCACCTATTAGAAGTATCAGTCATAACATTGACTTGATACTAGGAGAAATCATGTCGAACAAATAAGCGTATAGTTTGACACCTCAAGAGAATGAGGAGGTGAAAATATAGGTTCAGGATATGTTAGACAAAAGTTTGGTCAGAGAAAGCTTGAGTCCATGCGCAGTACCAACTGTGTTAATACCGAAGAAGGATGGAGGATGGAGAATGTGTATAGACTCAAGGGCCATAAATAAGATCACCATTAGGTACAAATTTCCATTGCCAAGGATGGATGACATGATGGATTGTTTAAGTGGAGTGAATTATTTCTCCAAGATAGATTTGAAAAGTGGATATCACCACATAACGATGAGAGAAGGTGATGAGTGGAAAACAACCTTCAAGACAAACGAGGGATTGTATGAATGGCTCGTTATGTCATTTGGCTTAACAAATGCCCCAAGTACTTTTATGAGGTTGATGAATGAAGTGTTGAAAGATTTTATTGGCAAGTTTGTGATCGTATATCTGGATGATATACTGGTCTTAAGTAAAATTGAAGAAGAGCATCTGAGGCACTTAACCTTAGTGATGAAGATATTACAACGAGAGAAGTTGTTGATTAATTTAAAGAAATCCTCTTTCATGAAGAAATAACTCATTTATTTGGGTTTTGTGATCTCTCCGAATGAATTAAGATGGGTCCCAAAAAGGTGAAAGCAATCAGAGAATGGTCGTCACCAAGGAGCATATTTGAGGTAAGAAGCTTCCATGGATTAGCAAGTTTTTACTGGAAGTTCGTCAGAAATTTTAGTGAGATTGGTGCACAGATGATGGATACATTGAAGAAAAGACATAAGTATTTCAAATGGACAACAAAGGCTGAGAAGAGCTTCAACATATTGAAGGAGAAGATAACAGAACAACCGATTATGGTACTACCGGATTTCGGGAAAACATTTCAGGTGAGGTGTGATGCGAGTGGAGTTGCAATTGAAGTGGTCTTAAGCCAAGATAATAGGCATGTTGTGTATTTCAGTGAGAAGTTGAACGATGCTAAAAGAAAGTACTCCACATGTGATAAAGAGTTCTATGTTATAATTCAAGCCTTGAAGAAGTGGAGACACTATCTCGTTCCAAAGGAGTTTGTTTTGTATAGCGATAATAAGGATTTACAATTCATAACCCAACAAGAGAAGTTAAACCAGAGACATGCCAAATCGATAGAGTTTATGCGAAATTTCACTTTTGTCATTAAACATATTTATGGTAATTCTAACAAGGTTGTTGATGCATTGAGCAGGAGATGTCTAATTCTGTAGGAATTTCAAGTGAAGACCTTGGGGTTTGACCACTTTAAGGAAATGTATCATGATGATCCAGATTTCAAGGAAGCATATGAAGCATGTGTGAATCCTGTGCTCAGAGACAGAAGCCAGTGGGTCGAATATCTGATTCAGGATGGGTTGTTTTTCAAAGGATGCTAGTTGTGCATACCAAAGTGTTCACTAGCATAGTGGAGCTCTAGCCGTACATTTCGGCCATGAAAAAACATTTGCACAGTTGAACCGTTCATATTATTGGCCAGGTATGAGAGTAGAGGTGAATATTTTTGTGAACAAATGTAAGATTTGCCAGTATGCCAAGGGAAAGAAGCAGAATACCAGGTTGTATCAACCATTACCTATTCCAGAGAGGCCTTGGGATGCAATAAGCATGGATTTTGTGTTGGGATTGCCAAGGACACAAAGAGGAAGTGAGTCCATATTTGTGGTAGTAGATAGATTTTCAAAGATGGCACACTTTATCCCATGCTAGAAGACTAGTGATGCAACACACGTTGCTAACTTGTTTTCAAGGAGATTGTGAGACTCCATGGATTTCCCAAGAGTATTATTTCAGACAAAGATACCAAATTTGTTGGTCATTTCTGGAGAACATTGTGGAAGAAGCTGGGAACAAAACTATCCTTTATTTTTGCATATCACCCTCAAACAGATGGACATACTGAAGTGGTGAATCAAAGTTTAGGATATTTGCTAAAGAGTTTGGTCATCGAACACCATAGTCAGTGGTATCAGATTCTAGCACAAGAAGAGTTTGCATATAATGACTCAGTGAACCGAAGTATCGGAAAAAGTCCATTTCAAATAGTGTATGGAATGAATCTGAGGGGAGTGTCAGAGTTAATAGATATGGATCAAAGTGAATTTAGGAGTGTTGGACCCAAAGACTTCGCTGCAAAAATGCAGGAGCTTCATAATCAGATCAAAGAGCAGTTGAAGAAGAGCAACAGTGAATACAAACGCAGAGCTGATCGACATAGGAGGAAACTTCAATTTGAATTTGGAGTTCAAGTTCTATCACATATTAGGAAGGAGACGTTCCCAAGGGGAACATATAATAAACTAAAGTTGAAGAAGATAGGACCATGCAAAATCTAAGAAAATTTGGTGAGAATGCTTATGAGATAGAGCTGCCAGAAGATGTGGGTATATCGCCCATATTTAACATTGCAGACTTGTATCCTTACAGGGAAGATGGAGCCAAAGGACCCAAAGATCAGAAGGAGATCCATTGGAAAAGGCAGATGCCTGTAGCAGAAAATCAGCAGATCGAGCAGATTGTAGATCGAAGAATTGGTAAGAAGACCAGAAGGAAAACATATTTTGAATATTTGGTAAAGTGGAAAGGACGACTGATAGAAGATGTCAGTTGGGTGAGCGAAGTAGACATCCAGAAGCATGGAAGGTCAGTGCAGGATCTCATGGGTAGGAGTCCATGAATTTTTCAGCTAGAGGAGTATGATTCAGAAGCATCACCAACAAAGCACAAGTGGAGGACAGCTAGGTGCACTAGCACACATTTTGAAGAAATTTAAATTTTTGAAAAGAGCGTATCACACAAATATTTTGAAAAGAGATTGTAATTAAAGAATGTATTTAATGTTGTAGAGCTGGATAAGTTCACAAAGACATCAGAGAATGTATTTTCTTTTAATGTAGCTGAGTGCAGTATAGATCCGATGTATTCGATCTGATTTGTCTATCACAAATATTTATTGTAATAAATTCTATTTAGTTGATAGCTTTTAATTCGATAGGATATCCTTAGAGTAGTCGGAGTGAAGAACTTGAAGGGACCTCTTTATAAAGCTTTATATTGTTTCCCAGAGAAGGTTGTTGAATCTATTGTATAGGTTGCCATTCTAGAGAAGTTAGCACTCTGGTTGTTGATAAATTGTTTTGTAGAAGTAGTGTATGAACATATGTATATCTCAGTTGAATGAATATAATAGAGGAGTATTGTCCCAAATGTATGGTGTTGACGCATCTATCTGAATGAATGAATGGTAGACTTTCTGTTTATTTGGAATTCTCTGTTATTTCTTGTTCTTGTGTTTATGTATGCATTACATGGTTAGATGTATAAGTTTGTGAAGCTCTAGATAAGTTTCAATTGTTTCTCTTCTACGAGCAAGTGCAAGTGTGCATGGTTTCCTTAAGGAGTGCGTTGACAGAGTCTATCTCGACTCACAAGATCATAAGAGATAACATGAACTTATGTGTGCAAGGGGTGCATAACGTCCGCAAGGTGTGCGTGACAGAGTCCATTCTGACTCAAAAGGTTCTGGAGAGAGTGTTTGAAGGAAGTTGTTCGCAAGGAGTGTGTGACCGAGTCTTTTGACTTAGAAGCTCGGGAGGAGTAGAGAGAACCACCAACAGAGTGGTTGTATTTCATAAGAGAACCTGTTGCAAAGAGTGCAGAGGCTAAAATTTGACTAAGTGTCGAAAGGAATATTCTAAGGAGACAAGAGTTCAAGAAGAATAAGCTCAGGAGGAAGAACATCAAGAAAACGTCTAAGGAAGGATTCCTTTGAGGTTTCTCTGAGTTAGCAAAGTGAGATCCATCCAAGATGGATTGGTATCGTTCCAGACCGCCATATCTGGGAGGGGTTGGATGAAGGTTAGTCGTGAGGTATTTTAGAGGTCGAAGTTCGGGACACTTCGAGGTATTGAAAGGTGGGATTGTTGAAGTTGTGAACTCGCGAGGTGAATCTTAAACGTTGGTTGCAAGGAGACATGTGGAAACAAGTTAAAGAATCCAGAAGTTAGTGGTTTGAAGGAAGTAAGTGTGGAGTGAGTGAAGTTTCGTGAAGCCGCAAAACCAAAAATATAGCTGGATTGTCAGATCCAGGGAGACGCATGGCAAGGATCTGTGAATTCGGAGGAAGTTGTTTCAGAAAGAAACAAAAGAGGAAGTTGCAGTATCGCTCGAGCCCGAAGTGGAGAAGGATTGGCCTGAGGTTATATCCCATGGTCACATTAAGGGGAAAGAGTATAGCGCGAGACTAGTACTCATTAACTGGTGTCGCCAAGCGCCAAGAGTGGAGGTGCGAGTGGTCCGAACTTGCATGCGACATCAAGGGGACCTGTGTGAGTGTATAAATTTATCAAAGTTTGTTGAAGGCCCGAAGAACCAATTTGGTTCAATAATTTTGAATATCCGAGATCGAGAGGTCACAGAATCCCCAGGAGGGAAGGGGGTTGTTTCCGCCATCGACGTCATCATACATAAAAATACCCAAATTTTTGTGATTTTGCTTGTGTTCAAAATTTTCAAAGAGGCTCAATTCTTCACATTACTCATGAAATTTCTCTTAATTTTACTACAATAATTTAATAAAACAAGTTGCAGAAATACTCCATAAATTAGTTCTTTGCAATTTTTCGCTTCAACATTCTTCTAACTCGGCCCATCCAGGCTTAGTGTTAAAAATTGGGTTCTTATACCACTTTGTAACATACCCAATCACCTAGGTTGGGCTACATCACACCAAAATCTCTTTATTATCATCTCTGATACCAAAATGTAATGTACCTAGCCTCCATCTAAGAAACATTACGTGCATAATACACATAAAAAAAAAAAACTTCTACTAATTAAAAAAATTCTTTTTTTGTTAGTCAACTTCCTATAGCTTACAACTACAAATTTAAAATAAATTTAGCTACTGTCTATAACCATAAAACATATGCATCTAAAGCATGTTAATAATCAACATGAAATGTGGCTAAACCGCTCATTACAACATCATATAATTCATTCTCATTTACACAGATTCCATGCACAACAATAACACATGTAAATAACTCAGTACAAGACAAAACACTTGTCTTTAAAGAATAATTGTGCAATCAGTTGCTTGGGACGAACTCTCCAATCAACCATAGACTAATAGTTCCAAATATCAACATTCAGTCACCCCTGAGTTGAGGCTAGTAATCCACAAAAGAGGGTGGTCTCTCACGGTCCACTCACAGCTCATAAATTTCACAACAGTTCCAAACCTCCAACTTTCTCTTTTCCCCACAACCTGCACTACCCAAGGAATGTACCCCCTTCACTGCTCACAGTCCCTCGAGCTATATCATTCATTTATCAAGGCCCCTAGTTCATTTGGTTGACTAGGAATTGCTCAGTTGGGAACTCTAGGAACTATTCGTCGCTTTATAATTTCTCATAACCCAATTGATAATCTCCTACAACTATCCTGATTTTTCCACTAGATCTCTTCCTCCCGACTTGCCCAAGCCAAGGAATGCACCATTAATTTATCAGGGATAACCCAAGGGTTGTGCCATCCGTTTATCAAGGTTAAACCAAGGAATGGGCCATTCATTTATCAGGGTCTCTCTGTCATAGGTAGCTAGGAATATCTCAACCGAGAACTCAAGGGAACTTGTTGTTAGGAAAACTATCAGCAAAACAATAACAACACTTATTGTTACAGTGCAACTCACTTCGGAGTTGACTCTTCAGGCCTAACAACCCAAATGTTCATTTTTCTAGGTCCAATTCACTCCAGTTACACTCCAACTTGCTCTATAATTATCCCTCCACAGCTACACTAGCTCCAAGTTCTCTTTCTTTTTCTCTTCCTTTCTCCCCATGCACAAACTTGACTACCCAAAACTTGTTGTCCCAACCCATACAAATTTTCTCTCTTGTGGCTTTCCTTTCTTGACTCACACTCTTCCCCAAGTTGATTGTACTCAACCCCCATGTTCCCAATAACTCTGGGATGTGATGACTCACACCCACCCTCTTACATGTATTCAATGATTGGATTTTAGAACACTCAATTAGAAAAGGGAAGGTTCATATACAAATAACAAATTTAGGAAAATGGGTCAAATTGATATACATATGTAATCCCCCCTTTGACCCCTCTTGGCCATTATCCTAGACACTTCCCCTTTTGTGGATTAATTCATCCCCCATCTCTTGTCCATGTCCCCTTAGCAGTTGGCATCACATTTTTATTATTAAAACATAGAGATACAATTTGCATATTACATCGCTTAGTCGTAGCCAAATATTATATCCACATAAGCATTAATTAAACTGGGGATTATAGTGGGGATGTTACACTATGTACCCTTTTCCTTCTTCTTCATGTTGTATACTTTCATCAACAAATCCCCACTGGCTGGGAGGATTCAATGCTTTGATACCACTATAAGATTCCCAAGTACCCTCTATATTATTGATGAGGCTATGTGGTACTTTGATAACACAATTTAGTTGCATTGATACCACATTGTATCATACTCATTCGTCTAATTAATTTATAATCGACATTATGACACAAAAATTGTAGGAAATTGTCATATATCGATGGAAATAACAATGCCTACAACGGATCCATCCAATACTCATGTACACATTCAACCATTTTAGGAAATAAATAACAATTTCTTATTATATATGTGTTGGCACAAGATTTTGGGACCATTTTTGGGAAGTACGCAACACGTGCAAAGGAAGGAAAGATAGTTGGCACACTTTCAAGGAACAACACGCGCAAAGGAAGGAAGATTGTTGAAGTCATTAGTTATTTTGGGTCCATTGATATGGGCTAAGACCTATTGTTATTGTATAAATATGTAAGGGTTTTGGGGTATATAGAATAAAATGTAATGAAATATAAGTGTGAATAGGTATGTATGAATGTATGTGAGAATGAATGAGTGAATAGCGATAGAGTTAGATAGAGAGATAGGAAAAAAATGAGGGCATGATGTATGAGTGCAGTGCGCATATTTTGTAAGAGATGATTCTGAATAATATAATAAGAACCCAACCACTGTGGATGTAATCCATATTGGGTGAACCATGTTAAATATGGTGTCTTTGTGTCCTAATGTGTTTGTTGTTATGTTTATTGCATGCATATGATATATGTTTGTTATTCTGAATATGTTACATGTTATTATGTTTCTGCACACATGGTATAAGGTATAATGAACCGATGCTAAGTATAATAGTTATGAGGAATACCTCCCATCCCTTCACCATTGCGGAAACTTGGTTCCTGTAGTTCCCATAGATACCTCGGGTGAGACTTCACCTATGAGGTGATGCCGAAAGGGAAGGTATATGAGGGTTTTGTTGGTGAATTCATGTTGAACCCTGGGTGTGCCCACTACGTGCCAACAAATGGTTCCATTGTCAGGACCAATATCTACGAATGAGGGGAATGTGGAGGCCAAATAAGGAAGATACAGGACAATGGTTAGAGGTAAAGGAGCACGAGTTTTCCGGATATCATAATAATAACCCACGGATCAACTTGGAGCAGTGGCTACAAAGGTATGTATTTATAGACTTACATGAGATTTTCTTTGTTGATTTCTCGATAGTCTTGGTCGAGTGGTTACATAGGTTAGCTGAAAATAAGTAAACATTTTGCATTGTTATTCTGAGGAATTGGACCCCTGAGTTGATCCAGTAAGTCAATACCATAAGTAATAAAATATCGCACATAATTGATTTCTGGATGGATAGTGTATTTGGGGGTTATATTACTAAGGTTGTTATAGATTGTACCCAGTCATATAGTGTCGCTAAAAGAGATTTCTTTAAAGGTACATGCGTAATATATTTGAAATCACTGTCTACTTGGATCAGATGCTACTATGTGATAAAGGGGTTTGAAGTTGGAATTTGATCACCCTAGAAGCTAGGCGCCTTCGCGTGCATAGGGGGACTGGGGGCTGACCAGGGGATGGTATGAGAGTATGAAGAAGAGGGATGCAGGAATAAATGAGGAACAAATGGACTGAGAATGCCAAGAGAAGAAGAAGGTGTGGAAAAAGAAGAGATTGGATTATTGCATAGTGGAAAAAGATTTCGATACAGTAGGAAGAGGACTGTGGTTGATAGAGAAGAGAAACACAATGAGGTTGAGGAAAGAGACACTAGTGTAGTGCTCCATATCGAAGGAATAATGCACACAAAGGAAAAGGAAAAGAATCGTTAGCTCAATCCAACAGGAGCAAATCTACTACATCCTAGTAGTCCTACTCAGGCTAGACTTTGCATTGAACCCACAACTCTGTGTGCGTCTTCGAGGTATGAAATTTTGTCGTGAACACTTGTAGTTAGTGAAGGAAGCAAGGATAGCAGTAAAGGTAGTCAGAGTAGTGGAAGTAGTGTGACAACCCAGAATTAGTTAGTGACACCGAGGAATACTGCGAAGTACACCATGTCGGGGTTAGACCCCACTTTGTGAATGTGTGTCTTTCACGGAGCATAGAAAAAATATCTGAAACAACATTTATTTGTCTGTGAAGCAATATGGATTATGAAGAACGTCTAAGATGACGATGCAAAAATCGCACAGTTAGTGACAACATTCAAAGATCAGCCATTACTCTGGTATATGAAGTATCAATCCATTGCGCCTACGGGACATGCTAGAACATTGGCATACATTAGGCAAGCCTTGTTAAATAAATTTTAGAAAACAATGTCTAAGTCACAGTGTATTACAGAACTAAAAGAGATCAAGCAGTTGCATAATGAATCGGTATGGTATTTTGATCAGAGATTCAAGATATTGATAGATCGATTGACCTTTCAGATTCCAAATGAGCAACATAGGGAATGGTTCATTGCGGGATTATTACTACATATATGATGCCCATTGACGCAACAAAAGATTTCATTGTAGTCAGAAGTGCAAGAGATCGCCATAAAATTGGAAGCATCCCATGTAGGAGAAAATGGCGTAGGGATGGCTAAGGTTTGGTCGTAGTTAGCAACATTGACGATTCAGTTGCAAGAGCTAGCTAAAGGGAAGGAAACATGTGAAGAATTTTTGTGTGTTACATGCAGAAATGAAGGTCACCATAAGAACGAGTGTCTAGCCTTTAAAACATATTTGGCTACAAAATTCTTGAATCCATTGGCCCCAAAAGGAGGGGTATGGTGTGAGATATGTATAATGATGGGTCATCACCTAAATGCATGTCCCTTGATGTAGAAGTATCAGAACATTGTCAAAAACTTATTTTGTAANTATGGTGTTGACGCATCTATCTGAATGAATGAATGGTAGACTTTCTGTTTATTTGGAATTCTCTGTTATTTCTTGTTCTTGTGTTTATGTATGCATTACATGGTTAGATGTATAAGTTTGTGAAGCTCTAGATAAGTTTCAATTGTTTCTCTTCTACGAGCAAGTGCAAGTGTGCATGGTTTCCTTAAGGAGTGCGTTGACAGAGTCTATCTCGACTCACAAGATCATAAGAGATAACATGAACTTATGTGTGCAAGGGGTGCATAACGTCCGCAAGGTGTGCGTGACAGAGTCCATTCTGACTCAAAAGGTTCTGGAGAGAGTGTTTGAAGGAAGTTGTTCGCAAGGAGTGTGTGACCGAGTCTTTTGACTTAGAAGCTCGGGAGGAGTAGAGAGAACCACCAACAGAGTGGTTGTATTTCATAAGAGAACCTGTTGCAAAGAGTGCAGAGGCTAAAATTTGACTAAGTGTCGAAAGGAATATTCTAAGGAGACAAGAGTTCAAGAAGAATAAGCTCAGGAGGAAGAACATCAAGAAAACGTCTAAGGAAGGATTCCTTTGAGGTTTCTCTGAGTTAGCAAAGTGAGATCCATCCAAGATGGATTGGTATCGTTCCAGACCGCCATATCTGGGAGGGGTTGGATGAAGGTTAGTCGTGAGGTATTTTAGAGGTCGAAGTTCGGGACACTTCGAGGTATTGAAAGGTGGGATTGTTGAAGTTGTGAACTCGCGAGGTGAATCTTAAACGTTGGTTGCAAGGAGACATGTGGAAACAAGTTAAAGAATCCAGAAGTTAGTGGTTTGAAGGAAGTAAGTGTGGAGTGAGTGAAGTTTCGTGAAGCCGCAAAACCAAAAATATAGCTGGATTGTCAGATCCAGGGAGACGCATGGCAAGGATCTGTGAATTCGGAGGAAGTTGTTTCAGAAAGAAACAAAAGAGGAAGTTGCAGTATCGCTCGAGCCCGAAGTGGAGAAGGATTGGCCTGAGGTTATATCCCATGGTCACATTAAGGGGAAAGAGTATAGCGCGAGACTAGTACTCATTAACTGGTGTCGCCAAGCGCCAAGAGTGGAGGTGCGAGTGGTCCGAACTTGCATGCGACATCAAGGGGACCTGTGTGAGTGTATAAATTTATCAAAGTTTGTTGAAGGCCCGAAGAACCAATTTGGTTCAATAATTTTGAATATCCGAGATCGAGAGGTCACAGAATCCCCAGGAGGGAAGGGGGTTGTTTCCGCCATCGACGTCATCATACATAAAAATACCCAAATTTTTGTGATTTTGCTTGTGTTCAAAATTTTCAAAGAGGCTCAATTCTTCACATTACTCATGAAATTTCTCTTAATTTTACTACAATAATTTAATAAAACAAGTTGCAGAAATACTCCATAAATTAGTTCTTTGCAATTTTTCGCTTCAACATTCTTCTAACTCGGCCCATCCAGGCTTAGTGTTAAAAATTGGGTTCTTATACCACTTTGTAACATACCCAATCACCTAGGTTGGGCTACATCACACCAAAATCTCTTTATTATCATCTCTGATACCAAAATGTAATGTACCTAGCCTCCATCTAAGAAACATTACGTGCATAATACACATAAAAAAAAAAAACTTCTACTAATTAAAAAAATTCTTTTTTTGTTAGTCAACTTCCTATAGCTTACAACTACAAATTTAAAATAAATTTAGCTACTGTCTATAACCATAAAACATATGCATCTAAAGCATGTTAATAATCAACATGAAATGTGGCTAAACCGCTCATTACAACATCATATAATTCATTCTCATTTACACAGATTCCATGCACAACAATAACACATGTAAATAACTCAGTACAAGACAAAACACTTGTCTTTAAAGAATAATTGTGCAATCAGTTGCTTGGGACGAACTCTCCAATCAACCATAGACTAATAGTTCCAAATATCAACATTCAGTCACCCCTGAGTTGAGGCTAGTAATCCACAAAAGAGGGTGGTCTCTCACGGTCCACTCACAGCTCATAAATTTCACAACAGTTCCAAACCTCCAACTTTCTCTTTTCCCCACAACCTGCACTACCCAAGGAATGTACCCCCTTCACTGCTCACAGTCCCTCGAGCTATATCATTCATTTATCAAGGCCCCTAGTTCATTTGGTTGACTAGGAATTGCTCAGTTGGGAACTCTAGGAACTATTCGTCGCTTTATAATTTCTCATAACCCAATTGATAATCTCCTACAACTATCCTGATTTTTCCACTAGATCTCTTCCTCCCGACTTGCCCAAGCCAAGGAATGCACCATTAATTTATCAGGGATAACCCAAGGGTTGTGCCATCCGTTTATCAAGGTTAAACCAAGGAATGGGCCATTCATTTATCAGGGTCTCTCTGTCATAGGTAGCTAGGAATATCTCAACCGAGAACTCAAGGGAACTTGTTGTTAGGAAAACTATCAGCAAAACAATAACAACACTTATTGTTACAGTGCAACTCACTTCGGAGTTGACTCTTCAGGCCTAACAACCCAAATGTTCATTTTTCTAGGTCCAATTCACTCCAGTTACACTCCAACTTGCTCTATAATTATCCCTCCACAGCTACACTAGCTCCAAGTTCTCTTTCTTTTTCTCTTCCTTTCTCCCCATGCACAAACTTGACTACCCAAAACTTGTTGTCCCAACCCATACAAATTTTCTCTCTTGTGGCTTTCCTTTCTTGACTCACACTCTTCCCCAAGTTGATTGTACTCAACCCCCATGTTCCCAATAACTCTGGGATGTGATGACTCACACCCACCCTCTTACATGTATTCAATGATTGGATTTTAGAACACTCAATTAGAAAAGGGAAGGTTCATATACAAATAACAAATTTAGGAAAATGGGTCAAATTGATATACATATGTAATCCCCCCTTTGACCCCTCTTGGCCATTATCCTAGACACTTCCCCTTTTGTGGATTAATTCATCCCCCATCTCTTGTCCATGTCCCCTTAGCAGTTGGCATCACATTTTTATTATTAAAACATAGAGATACAATTTGCATATTACATCGCTTAGTCGTAGCCAAATATTATATCCACATAAGCATTAATTAAACTGGGGATTATAGTGGGGATGTTACACTATGTACCCTTTTCCTTCTTCTTCATGTTGTATACTTTCATCAACAAATCCCCACTGGCTGGGAGGATTCAATGCTTTGATACCACTATAAGATTCCCAAGTACCCTCTATATTATTGATGAGGCTATGTGGTACTTTGATAACACAATTTAGTTGCATTGATACCACATTGTATCATACTCATTCGTCTAATTAATTTATAATCGACATTATGACACAAAAATTGTAGGAAATTGTCATATATCGATGGAAATAACAATGCCTACAACGGATCCATCCAATACTCATGTACACATTCAACCATTTTAGGAAATAAATAACAATTTCTTATTATATATGTGTTGGCACAAGATTTTGGGACCATTTTTGGGAAGTACGCAACACGTGCAAAGGAAGGAAAGATAGTTGGCACACTTTCAAGGAACAACACGCGCAAAGGAAGGAAGATTGTTGAAGTCATTAGTTATTTTGGGTCCATTGATATGGGCTAAGACCTATTGTTATTGTATAAATATGTAAGGGTTTTGGGGTATATAGAATAAAATGTAATGAAATATAAGTGTGAATAGGTATGTATGAATGTATGTGAGAATGAATGAGTGAATAGCGATAGAGTTAGATAGAGAGATAGGAAAAAAATGAGGGCATGATGTATGAGTGCAGTGCGCATATTTTGTAAGAGATGATTCTGAATAATATAATAAGAACCCAACCACTGTGGATGTAATCCATATTGGGTGAACCATGTTAAATATGGTGTCTTTGTGTCCTAATGTGTTTGTTGTTATGTTTATTGCATGCATATGATATATGTTTGTTATTCTGAATATGTTACATGTTATTATGTTTCTGCACACATGGTATAAGGTATAATGAACCGATGCTAAGTATAATAGTTATGAGGAATACCTCCCATCCCTTCACCATTGCGGAAACTTGGTTCCTGTAGTTCCCATAGATACCTCGGGTGAGACTTCACCTATGAGGTGATGCCGAAAGGGAAGGTATATGAGGGTTTTGTTGGTGAATTCATGTTGAACCCTGGGTGTGCCCACTACGTGCCAACAAATGGTTCCATTGTCAGGACCAATATCTACGAATGAGGGGAATGTGGAGGCCAAATAAGGAAGATACAGGACAATGGTTAGAGGTAAAGGAGCACGAGTTTTCCGGATATCATAATAATAACCCACGGATCAACTTGGAGCAGTGGCTACAAAGGTATGTATTTATAGACTTACATGAGATTTTCTTTGTTGATTTCTCGATAGTCTTGGTCGAGTGGTTACATAGGTTAGCTGAAAATAAGTAAACATTTTGCATTGTTATTCTGAGGAATTGGACCCCTGAGTTGATCCAGTAAGTCAATACCATAAGTAATAAAATATCGCACATAATTGATTTCTGGATGGATAGTGTATTTGGGGGTTATATTACTAAGGTTGTTATAGATTGTACCCAGTCATATAGTGTCGCTAAAAGAGATTTCTTTAAAGGTACGTGCGTAATATATTTGAAATCACTGTCTACTTGGATCAGATGCTACTATGTGATAAAGGGGTTTGAAGTTGGAATTTGATCACCCTAGAAGCTAGGTGCCTTCGCGCGCATAGGGGGACTGGGGGCTGACCAGGGGATGGTATGAGATTATGAAGAAGAGGCATGCAGGAATAAATGAGGAACAAATGGACTGAGAATGCCAAGAGAAGAAGAAGGTGTGGAAAAATAAGAGATTGGATTATTGCGTAGTGGAAAAAGATTTCGATACAGTAGGAAGAGGACTGTGGTTGATAGAGAAGAGAAACACAATGAGGTTGAGGAAAGAGACACTAGTGTAGTGCTCCAGATCGAAGGAATAATGCACACAAAGGAAAAGGAAAAGAATCGTTAGCTCAATCCAACAGGAGCAAATCTACTACATCCTAGTAGTCCTACTCAGGCCAGACTTTGCATTGAACCCACAACTCTGTGTGCGTCTTCGAGGTATGAAATTTTGTCGTGAACACTTGTAGTTAGTGAAGGAAGCAAGGATAGCAGTAAAGGTAGTCAGAGTAGTGGAAGTAGTGTGACAACCCAGAATTAGTTAGTGACACCGAGGAATACTGCGAAGTACACCATGTCGGGGTTAGACCCCACTTTGTGAATGTGTGTCTTTCACGGAGCATAGAAAAAATATCTGAAACAACATTTATTTGTCTGTGAAGCAATATGGATTATGAAGAACGTCTAAGATGACGATGCAAAAATCGCACAGTTAGTGACAACATTCAAAGATCAGCCATTACTCTGGTATATGAAGTATCAATCCATTGCGCCTACGGGACATGCTAGAACATTGGCATACATTAGGCAAGCCTTGTTAAATAAATTTTAGAAAACAATGTCTAAGTCACAGTGTATTACAGAACTAAAAGAGATCAAGCAGTTGCATAATGAATCGGTATGGTATTTTGATCAGAGATTCAAGATATTGATAGATCGATTGACCTTTCAGATTCCAAATGAGCAACATAGGGAATGGTTCATTGCGGGATTATTACTACATATATGATGCCCATTGACGCAACAAAAGATTTCATTGTAGTCAGAAGTGCAAGAGATCGCCATAAAATTGGAAGCATCCCATGTAGGAGAAAATGGCGTAGGGATGGCTAAGGTTTGGTCGTAGTTAGCAACATTGACGATTCAGTTGCAAGAGCTAGCTAAAGGGAAGGAAACATGTGAAGAATTTTTGTGTGTTACATGCAGAAATGAAGGTCACCATAAGAACGAGTGTCTAGCCTTTAAAACATATTTGGCTACAAAATTCTTGAATCCATTGGCCCCAAAAGGAGGGGTATGGTGTGAGATATGTATAATGATGGGTCATCACCTAAATGCATGTCCCTTGATGTAGAAGTATCAGAACATTGTCAAAAACTTATTTTGTAA
>JZKD02S2017956.1:12126-28496 GCA_000966675.3 Picea glauca | reverse complement strand
TTTTCCCTGACCCAACATATGACAATTACTTCCAAACAAAATAACTTTATTGAATAATTCATAACTGAGTTATTAAAAAAAACATTACAACGAAAGAAAAAACTGAAACTAAACACATTGCACACGAAAGTTTCTGGGTAAAAACCCCGAAGGGAAAACCAATAATGTGAGATGTTTATTATTATTAATCTGGGCTCTCGTCCTAGGATAATGACCCACCTGAGGAAAATACATTACAACAAATGACCAAGCCTTACAAACCTCAAGTTCAGTTCTTTGATCTTGTTGGTTATCTATTATCTCCCTTGCCGCCCCTTTGATCCTTTCCTCAAACCCTATCCTACACACTTGGATGAATGTCCTTCTCCACCCAATCAATAAAACCTCACTCTCTCACCCTATGTGTGTGTGTGTCTCCTTATCTCACATAGGCTTCCTTTTATAACCCTGATTTCACTCTAAATCCAAAACCCTAGATCTCCAAAGTGATCAAGGGATGAGATTAAATCTCACCTTCACTTTAGATCTAATGGCTAGGATTTAATTTAATTACTAATGAAAAATACCTTAGCATTTAATTAAAGTAAACTCACATTAATTACAAAAGTACACTCACTTTAATGATTAGCTTGTAAAGTGAATTTCCTAAGGTTGAGAGGCATCAAGGATGACTCCCACATGTTAGACACCAATCGACGTGGAAGTACATGTCTGATGCTACCAAACACATCAACATATACATGCAATAATTGTATAAGTATTGTACTAGAGTTTTAAGAATAATGAATTGAGTCGTGGATATTCTATTGAAATAGTTCGTCACAACATATCTTGTATTATACTGAAATCTTCTAATATGTAGGGTTATTTCATTAGATCTCAAATCTAATTATTACTATATTAGTGCTTGAATTTATGAAATAACTGAAATTAAAATGAAAGAACAAGTAAATAAACACATCATCTACACCATTGAACACAAGATGTATATTGGGAAACCCAATATGGGCGAAAACCCAACTAAAATGTGAGGTATATCCTCTACTCTCTTTTCCTCATTTATGAAAATGAAAATACAAAGAAAGGGGCCCCCACTATGGAGTTTCTTATGACACTATGGCTTGAACGACTGCTACAAAATCTCCTACCACCTCTGTTATTTTTCAAAACACCACTCCTAGATGCTTTGCTCAACTATGGAACAAGTACAATGCTAAAGAATAGAACCCTTTCTCCTCTTAGCAGCCTAGTATTTAACATAGTCTAATAGTTGTCTAGGGTTAGGTTTTTGCATCCTCAACCCTCAATTAGTGATAAGGTTTTGAAACTTCTAGAATCTTTGTTTTAATATTTCTGTGGTGTGAATTTTGAGAGAATTCTTCCGGATAGTCCATAGTAGAAGTCATGTTGTGATCGATGTTTCAAATCTAGACTAGGATTCTTCTTTAGGAAAACAAGTCAAAGATAAGGGCTACTAGTCTGCACAATAAATACTAATGATGCAAGCAAAGTTAGGGTTTTAGGGTTAGGGTTATGAATGTCGGCTTAGGTTAGAATTACCAATGTCAATTCTATTATACCTAATACTTTTTTTAAATTAACTATTTTTTATTATATAAGTGTATATCATAACTATAGTATAAAATTATATTAATATAATGATATTTAATAATATTATAAGTAATAAATAGTTGAATGTAATAATAATATAGCTATAAGTAATGTAACTAGAAGCAACAAGTGTTGCATGGCAGCGTAGTCCCTGCTAGGTTGGAATGAGAATAAATGCACTACTACGATGGGACCGAGTACAGACACGTGGGAAGCAGGTTGAAGTACATGTGGTATCCATGCAGAGGATGACATTGTGGAAGCGTGCCACTGGCCATCCACAAAAGCATACACATTAAACATTTAAATATAATAGACATTATTTCCTGACATGCAACATAGTTGAAGGAATTCTTTTTAGCATTTCGAATTAGTTTTTTTGAAATTTATCAAATATTAATAATGTATTGCAATAAAGGTTCCTGGAAAAAAGGACCAGGAAACACACACATTAAACATTAAATATAATAAACACAATTTCCTGACATCCAACATAGTTTTCTTTGAAATTTATAAAAAATTAATAATGTCTATTACATATTTCTAGAATCTGTTCCATATTTATGGAAATTTAATTGCGTTTGTCATATAGACTGGGATTGGGGCTCCCACAGACCATAAAAAGAAATAAGTACAAGAATTAGGACTATAGAAAGAAGAAGTGTGTGATGGTAGAGAGGAAGACCTGAAAAGAAGAAATTGGAAGTTATGAGCCTTTGGTTAGAGATTTCTATTTAAAGAGGTATAATAGCTCGATTGATAAATAAAGCAAGATGACATCAGTATACATTTACTATGAAGCCGATGCGTTTTTGTTGCTGTCGTTGATGGTCACTGGAATTGTGCCAACCGGTTGTTTCTCTTTGTCGATGAGGTTGTCCATTCTCCATTGGAACCATTCTTCAATGTAGCTTCTCATGGGGGCCACGTTGATTTCATCCTGGATTTCTATATCGAAAAGATCATTTTCTAATTTCCTTAGATCCATAGAAATACTATGCAGAGCCTATTCAATTTCTTCATTGTGTGCTGCATAGTCCAATAGCTAGTTCTCGAGCTCATCTACATGATATTTAAGGATGCCGTAAAACTTTTCTAAAGACAACCCCTTTAAAATATCAAGTTGTTCATCGAAGGCTTCTTTGGTCATTGACAAGGATTTGAGGATTAAGTTTGGGTCTTGAACCTCGTTGGTACGTCCGGCTAAGTCTATTTGGGTCAGGTTTCTGAATAGTTCTTCTTTTTATGATATGGATTGTTCACATGATTCGACAATGAGATGTAGGTTCTTAACTTTATTTTTCCAGCATGCTTTTATTTGTTTGATCTGCTTTGGGGAGGGGAGATCCTCTTGTCTTCTTTTCAGATCCAAGCTGTTGATGGCATGGTTGGCAAAAGCGGACAACATCTGTTCATAGAAACGTTGATCATTTTTTAAATTTGTCTGCAAATTTTCGTGCAAATCATTTTCCCTCTTTCAAAAGGAAGCTATATTTTGTGATGTTTCCCAGGCTTCAGTAACTAGCTGCATTATTTTCTTTATGTTGTTCTCTACAAGGGATCTACATGATGCGAGGAGGCCGGAGGATACTTTTAACTTGGCTGCAGGGGTAATAGGCACAATTTTTTCTAAAGGAATGAAAAACTACGGGGTAGAAATGGAAGCCTCCTCCAATTCCTTGACGAGGTCGTTCAGTCTGACATTCTCTGCTTCAATTCCTCCAATGGAATCATCAAGAGCATCATCGATTACACGTTGAAATAGGGAGATTTGGGACGACCACATTTTCCTAAAGTTAATCTCTGTACGAGATTTTCCTTTCTTATTTTCTACATCTTTCTTTTCAATGACTATATTTTTAGATTGGATGTCAAAAACAACGCTCTAGAATACAAAGGATTCATCTTCGTAAAAAATGTTGGTCTCAACCATTTCCATTGCGTAACCTTGGTGCATCGCGTCTGCGGACGGGCCAACTTTGTGCATGTGCTCAATTTCAATTTCAAGTTGCATCTACTCACTTTCAATTTTGGGTTCGTCCGCCTGCCCTGCAATGTTTTTTCTCTTCTTCGTTAGGGGAACTTTGTGAGAACTATCAATTTTTGTGCGAGGAGGGTTCTTATCTCCTCCTTTGTTTGAATATTTCTGGGTTTCTTTCTTACTGGGGTGGGCCATTGAAGCGATGCTTCGTGATGTCGTGCTCTTGGGAGTGCTGGCGGGGGAATAAACACTCTTCTCACAGGATACTTTTCCCTGTTGTCTGTACAATTCAATCACACTGTGCAATGTCTCTACGTCACAATCGCCAGAAGAAAGAGTGTTTTTGTCACTGTGTCTGTCTTCGGCTAGGAGTCTATGGATAAAAGAGCTCCTAAAGCCAACTGCTAGTAAATGTTCTCGAAAAATCCCATTAGAGTCGAACCCTTTTAGCCTTTCAACATATTTTAGGTTCAAGTTCTTGAAATGGCCTGTGAATTCGTCAATCTTGTTGACGTTTTTGCACATGAAGTCCTCGACTGTCCAGGGCAAAGGAATGAACTGTTTTTTTTTTTCTTGTCATGGAAAAAATGCAACCAATGGTTGTATTGCCTTGTTATTTCTGTAACAAACATCTTGTCTGTGATGTGGCATGGGAGGAAAGCATGATTTTCCTTGGAGCCAAAGACCATTAGTACACTGTGATTTTCCTTTTGTTCAAGTGTCCCCTTCTTATTCAAAAACTTGGTTACTAGGCCAAACATCTGGGGAGCATCCTTCCCTAACAATAAATCTTTGAAAACTGAGACAAAGTCATTAAAAACCTCATAAAAACAATGAGAGGCCTTGTGCCTGCACATGGATTGGTACTAGAATGTTACTAGGTCGAATTCACAGTTTATTTTCTTGGAAAGAGACAGTTTTGGAAACAAAAAACAAAGCACTATTCCAAAAATCAAGTAGGATGACATATAAAATTTATTCGATTGTTTGAATCATGACAGCTGGGAACATATTTCAATGGATATTAGCTTCCCCCAATTGACAATAAATTGTTCCTTGACTATGAAGTACAAAATATAAATAACTATAAGGGAAATGCTTGTCATGGATTCCTGTCCCATTATTCTTGTAAACAACCAAGCAATTTCCCGGAATGGATTTCTAAAGGAACTTACTTGCAAATTTGTGATATCTTCAGGAACTGTTGTTGGTTCTTCGAGGAACTCGGCTAAGATGTCCAACCTATTATCATGTTTTTCTAGGAACTACTTGCAGTCTTGTCCTCTGAAGGTCAATGTTGGCTCTGACAATATTAACATCTTGCAGAAGACCCGGGGTGACAAAGAAACAAGAGAATGGTCGTGCAGTGGAATAATTCTTTGGCTTGAAATATATTTTTTGGCGCACTAAGAGACCACCTCCTTATAGTCAAAAACCTCGGGGACGCATCCTGCACGAGTGATTCCAGAGGTCCAAATCACTTCGTTCTGGGCGGAAGGGGATGAATAGTAAGAGTATGCCCTGGACCACTAGAAGTTCTGGTCCTGATGTCCGAAGATATTCACTGTATCTCCACAAAAATGCTGTTGACCTGCTGCCACAAGTTTACAAGAACGTTTGTTTTCTCCATACGTTGATTGAAATGAAGAGTTGGAAGGGATAATATAATGCTGGGAGAATCTTGGTCCAATGCGTGTGAATCCGAGATCTCCTCGAGACTTTCGCTCATTAATGACAATTTCGAAGGATGTTGCATGATGTGTTGTTAACATTAAATACTAGTAATTGCACACATAGAAGTGCGAACATGGAGGAAACAACAATGAGCAATTAATCATTGGATATTTCCTAAACGAGCCAACGCAACAACTTGTGTTTGAGATGAAAAATAGGAAGGGAAAATATAACTCTCTGCAGATCTTGGTTTAATGCATATTAATGGGATATATCATCCAGCGTTTCACTCATTAATGACAATGTTGATGGTTCCTTCATGGTGAGTTGTTAGCATGAAAGGTTACTAATTGCATATTAAGAAAGAAGTATGAAGGTCGTGAGGACGGGAAAGAGCAGTTAAGGACTGTCCAATTATCAAAAGCGGTTGGGCGGGCTTCAAAATAGGGTTACAAGGTACAACCGTTGGAGGTGAGGGCGCGAGGGTCAAATTGTATGTCTCAGAAATTTTTGAGTGCAATACGCATAACACCGAAGAGGGCATGATAGGACAGACCGGAGGGTAATTTGTATATCGCGGAAGTCCAGGTATTGTTTGCAAGACACAGAACAATTGAGGTGAAAACATGAGCCTGCCTATCTGGGAACCTGCAATCGAAAAAGTGGCTCAAGTATGGAAAAGAGAAACGACTGGGCGGATTCGTTTTCGCTAATATATTGAAACTTGTAATATATATCCCATTGTGTGGCAAGATCTTTTTTGCATGTATCTGGGCATAAAAAGAGAAAATAAGAGAAGATAAATTAATTTAAATTCAAGGAATTGAGATTTAATTAAATTTCACTGTCTCGTTGACACTTTTTCTTTTTAATGGTGGTCTGTATGGTTGTTGCATGATTAACTATTAACATTAAACCTTGGTCGGGCACAATAAACAATGACTAAAAAAATGGATATTTCCTGAACCCGCCAAACCAAGGAACCACGAAAGAGATTCCATGAAATGGTCAAGTATGGGAAGCCGTCGAACGGGCTTCAAAATTAGGGTGACAATGGTTCCCCAGGAGACGTGACTTCCTGAGGGTCAAATTGTATGTCTCAGAACTTGAATGAAAAATGTGTACCACAGAAGAGGGGATGATATGGGAGTCCGACAATCAATTTGTATACGACAAACCCTTTCACTCATTAATGACATGTTTAAGGTTCATGCACAACGAAGTGCTAGCATTAAAGATTTCCAATTGCATTTCCAGAGAGAAGTAGGAAGGTGGCAGGGACATGGAACAACAAGTAAGGAATGGATAATTATCGAAAGCAGTTAGCGACTCTTCGAAATAGGGCTACAAGATACAACCAGCAGAGGTGAGGGCCCGAGGGTCAAATTGTATCTCTCGGTAGGGTCAAATTGTATATCGCAAAATTTCATGCACTGTTTTCTAGTCATGGAACATTGGAAACACAATCCCGAGCCCGCCAGTCCGAGAACCCACAATTGAAAAAGTGTCTAAGTATGAAACAGGGAAATGATAGGGCAGACTCGATAGACAGTAAATGTACAATGTCATGCAGATACAACCAACTTGGGGCTAATTATTGAAAGGAACGACGAACGACTGGGATCATGACGGGGCATTCCAACGGACAAATTGTATATCACAGAACTCCGGGCACTGTCTGCAAGTCGCGAAAGATTCGAAACACAATTTTGAGGCCTCGATGGTCAAATTGTATCGCTCGGGACATTTGAATGCATAATATGTAACACAGAAGAGGGGAGGATGTCAGAATCCAGTAGTTAATTTGTATATGACAAAGGACCGTGTGCCAATTGTTTCGTACCAGTGTGTTCAATTGTCACTAGTAAGAGCATAATTAATGTATATTAGGAAGGACGGGGAATTTAGTGGGGATGGAAGGCAACGAAAGATACTTTGAAGCATTCGTGAACCCTAGTAGAGTGAATCTTGTGAGTTCGAGGAGTTTGCGGTGGAATTATAGATCACGAAAGTTTTGAGTGTAAGATGTATATCACGGAACAAGAAGCAACAGAGTTCGAAAGCGCCAACCCGACAATCGCGGCCATAAAATTGGATAAGTATGGAAAGGAACAACGGTCGGTCGGATTCATCATGTGAGGATATAGATGGAAATGAAGATATGTTAGCCCACCAAGGCTGGAACCCGCGATCATAGAAAGTCGACTAAGTATATAATCGGAAAGCGATAATAGACGAGAAGAAGAAAAGGGAAAAATGGCTAAGTATCTCACAAGAGAACATCTACTGTTCGTTTATTAATGCTAATATTTTTGAACCTCTGGTGAGTTCTCACTAGTAAAAGTATAAATTGCAGATCACAGAATTTCTTTGGGTGCAAGATGTATATGATGGAACAAGGGACATAAGTGTTGGATACCGCAAACCCGAGACCTGGTGGTCAGATAATTGGCTAAGTATTAAAAGGGACCGCAGTCGGTCGGGTTCATGGTGTGAAGATATAGATAAAGAGAAGCATCTGTCAATCTGAGAATCCAGGAGGCCGTGATCATAGAGATGCGACTAAATATAGAACCACAAAGGGATAACAGAGGGGTAGAAAAGAGAGAAAATTTAAAGAGAAAGTTTTTATATTTATTCCAATAGTATTCATATTAATATATATTAGTAGATTATTTCGGGTCCAAATGTAAATCATCTTCCAATTTGCAGGATCATGTTCGGTTCACAAATTTCGTTGAAATTCATAAGAAATAGAAAGAAAAAAATGGTGGATAGCTGGGCTCGTGACGAGGCATTCCAGTGGACAAATTGTATATCGTGGAACTTCAAGCACTGTCTGCAAGTCACGAAAGATTTGAAACACAATTTTGAGGCCGTCAATTTGGGAACCTGCAATAAAAAAAGTGTCCAAGTATGGAATGGGGAAATGCTAGCCCAAACTTGTTTTCGCTAATATATTGAAATTTGTAATAGATTTTCCATTACCTGGCAAGATCTTCTTTGCATGTTTTTGTAAAATTTCTGTAGGGATGGTTAGTCCTTGAGACTTTTTCTTATTAATGATGATATTTACGATTGTTGCATGATGGATTTTTTAGTATTAAACCTTTGGTGTTGCATATTTGGAAAGAAGTACGAGGATGGGCGGAACAAGAAACAATGACTAGGAATTGGAGATTTCAAGAACCCGCCAATGCGAGAATCCAAAATAGGGTGACAAGGCCTCCCAAGAAGACGTGATGCCCCGATGGTCAGATTGTATGTCTCAGAACATTTTAATGCATAATGTGTAACATGGAAGAGGGGACGATGTCAGAGTCCCGTAGTGAATTTGTATATGGCCGAGGTCTGGGTAACAATTCTTTTGTACCAGTGTGTTCAGTTGTCACTAGTAAGAGCATAATTAATGTATATTAGGAAGGACACGAAGTTAGTGGGGATGGATGTCTGCGACAGATACTTTGAGACATTTGTGAACCCTCGTACAATGAATCTTGCGAGTTCGAGGAGTCCGTGGTGGAATTGTAGATCACGTAAGTTTTGAGTGCAAGATGTATATCATGGAACAAGAAGCAGTCGAGTTAGAAAGCGCCAACCCGACAACCACGACCATAAAATTGGCTAAGTAAGGAAAGGAACAACGGTCGGTCAGATTCGTCATGTGAGGATATAGATGGAGATGAAAATATGTCAGCCCGCCAACGCTGGAACCCACGATCATAGAAAGGTGACTAAGTATATAACCAAAAAACGATAATGGACGGGAAGAAGAAAAGGGGAAAATGACTAAGTATCTCACATAAGAAAATCTACTTTTCGTTTATTAATGCTAATCTTTTCGAACCCCTGGTGAGTTGTTACTAGTAAAAGCATAAATTGCATATCATGGAAGTTCTTTGGCTGCAAGATGTATATGATGGAACAGGGGACATAAGTGTTGGATACCGCAAACCTGGGACCCGGTGGCCAGATAATTGGCTAAGTATTGGCCAAGAGAAAGTTTTTATATTTATTCCAATAGTATTCATATTAGTATATATTAATAGATTATTTTTGGTTCAAATGTAAATCATCTTCCAATTTGTAGGATGTTGTTCGACTCCCAAATTTCGTTGAAAAAAAAAGCAATACAAAGTAAAAAAAAAGAATATATATATATATATATATATATATATATATATATGACACAACACTTTTTTTATATGCACATATATTATCAAATAGAAGAAGCTGCAATATATGCAAAATATTGAACAGGAACATGACGTCAACACTTGAGTTGCCTTGTTGCAGTAGTCATTAATTCATTCTATTTATGGGACCCGAATAATGAAAGAAGGACGGGTCCTACCATTTCTTTCTTTAAGTATAGGGCGGGCGCCACATAAGTATGGCCTATGACAAATTATTCTTCCATGTAAAATGTAAGGAACAAACAGAGTAGCCTTTATTTAAATCGAAGTGTTGGGAAACAGAAAGAAAAGCTTGTCATCCATGTTTAACGACACACACAAAAAGACACAAAATAAAATGAAAAGAAATACCAGAGATTGGAAAACACCATTAAAAAAACCGCAAATATTCTATATTCAAATAAGTTGGGTTACTAAATACAACTAATATTATTTTCCACAATCACTGCGATTTGGCCTGCCACCAACAAAAAAAAATATGTACAATAATGAAGCTTGTGGATAGTCCTTTATAGATTTCAACTTGACGATCAAATGATTGATTTGTAAAAAACAACTAGTTGAATATCAATTTCGGGTCTTGGATTTCATTGGTGCTGCCAACTAGATCTATCCCAACTTTTTTAATAGCTTGTCTCTTCTAGATATGGCCTGTCTGCATTCACTGGTTATTCAACATTCCATACTTTGTTAAGTGTTAATTTCCCTCTGTCATCGAAAACTTGGGGTTTAAGGTGCCTTCCTTGTAATCTTCTTGATCATTGACATCCAAGACAACTTAGAAATGTGATGTAGGCCCAAATCAAAGCCGAGGGAGTCGTTTTATGTGACAACAACTTTGGGGGAAACAAATCCTGTTACACAACCAAATCTGAGACAAAATAAAAAAATTCAAGTATGTTGTGACTGCTATTCTCCCTGTATTCGATCATCTGTTTGGTTGAAAAGAATGCCTGAAGATTTTTATGTTGAACTTATTTGTTTTATTACTGTAAATTGGAAGGGACGTCCAAGCCAGCTACAAAATGTTCCTCTGTTGAAGTACATAGCTTCTTCCAGAAGCACATATCTGACAAGTGTATCAAATGCTGTAGATCACATCAGAATATATCTTTCATTGTAGGGGTGGCAAACATGGCGGCCCATAAAAGGTTTGGAATGTTCAGAAGTGACGCCAAATATTACTCCATGCCCGAATACACTCAGAAGGAAATTATAAAATTGGATACCCACGAATGTGAGAAATTGTATGCGCGTTTGAATCAACATTCTAAAATTACATAACGTTTTATGCCAAAGTTGTAACATAATTGACAGACAACCGGTTTCTATGTCAAAGAATGTTGAGCGATCTATGGATGTAGTAACAAACTCAACATGCAATCAACTTTCGATCACCACTGATACTAATGTCAAGTGTAAGAAGTTGTCATCCCAGGTTCCAAGTAGTTTCACCTTCAGGCATCCACATAGGCGGTGACCCCAGGCTCCAGATAACTTCGTCTTCGGACATTAACATTGGTGGTGGAAATGGGAACAATGCTATTGACTGCAGTGCGACAATGCAGTGACCAAGCAGGGTTGTCATTGTCAAAGCACTTAAACTGCAGGATTGTCAGACCTGCAAAGAACATCGACTTTAGTGTTTCTTTCTCACGAAAACTACAGTGTTGCTTTGAGTCCATAAATATTTGAATGTTGGATGTCCTGTGCGATAATGACCTTGACATTAGGTACATGTCAGAAATCTATTATCTGACATTGCAGTGTTAATGCAATTTCCATAGTGGACGACGACTCAATTGCATTGGCACAAACAATATTAATTTTGTGATTAATTAATATCCTTGAAGGAAGTGAATCCCAAACAACGCATAAAACTTTTCGAACAAACGTCTGTTCAAAAAATAAATTGTTCTATATTTAAAAAAATAAGAAATTGTATGGTTTGAACATTTTTTTTTTCAAATATCGCATCAACTGCAACATAAGAAATGCATTTTCCTTATCCAAAGCAAGGGAAACAACAAGAAGATTGAGATTAGGTGGAAACAACTCTGGAATACACCACTACATTAAGGTATCTTCTAAAGAATAACATAAAATTATTACATGAAGGTGGTAGTAAAAGGTTATTTTCAAAAACCAAATCATTACCCGAACACGCGAAACTTCTTGCAGAAGGTGGTAGTATAAAGTAATCCTTAGAAAGTGTTGCAAAGTCCATGATCCAAAATTCCTTCCCATTAACTTTTTCTAGTTACATGTTGATGAAGGGATTAGAAAGTTTTGAGAGCGTCATTCCTTGGTTATATACCCACCTTCAAGCAGGAGGGGAATATTCGTGTAAATAGGGGCAAGCCCATCGACCCAGATGCAATCATATGCATAAGAATAGTAAAATAAAAAAATGTGCAGTAGTGATAGAAAGTTGATTGTATGTGGAGTCTGTAACTACATCTAGAGGACAATGAACAAACTTTGACAAAGAATATGGCTTTCTGTCAAGTCTTTTACCACACCCAAAAGTAGCTCAACAAACTTTGAAATAGAAACTTTTGTAATTTTAGTATGTCGTTTTTGTTGATACTAAGAGGGGGGTGAATTAGTATCAAGTACAATTTAAAACCTTTTTCAACTTATACTTAAACCATTAAATTATATCCAATGAGAAATGAACAAGAGTATAAGAGTTACACCAATACACCATAGTACACCATGCACAATACATGAGAAATAATCAATAGTTATTGTTNAAACTTTACATTAAATCATCACCATCAACCAACCATCACATAGAACCTGATAATGCTTCATGATAATTCTTCAACTTCTGCAATTCTTCAATTCTTGAAATACTATGATCCTTTAGATAATATTACTCAATGTATTTTCTGAAAACTCTCCAATTTTCACTCCGTTAATCCTCCCCAAAAGGAAGTTATAGAAAGAATGGTAGACCTTATTCAATTCTGGTTTATTCAGGAGTCCGAACTTGTACAGAATGCCCCGCGCTCAATTTTCAACATCAGATTCTGAAACTCGCACACAAGAAACTACAGTTTGTACTATTTCCAATTAAATTGGTCCCACATAATTTGGATTCTCTATGAAGAAGTTATGTCTGTTTTAACCATAACACCTGTTTATTGACTAGCTTCAGGACTAGTCCAAAACCCTATCTTCCACATAGTTTATCTCCATAATTATAGCGAATAAAGATCTGAAACTTTTACCACAGGTACCTTGCCATGTCTTCTCAACACCATAGCAATTTCACCATCTGAATTGTTCTATAAAAAAAGTTATAGAAAAAATGGTAAGATGACCTGAAAATAACATACCTTAGAACACATCACCAAAAGACTTCATCGTCCCTTGAAATCCGGCCTTCTTTACTTCTGATTTCCTCTAAAATTCGACTTGTATTTCAAATGAATGTATAATGATATTTATTTATACTATTTATGTCACTTCCTTTTAACATTAGGTCCGACTTGGCACTTTCTTATTTTGTAATTCTTTTCTTTAATTATCTTCAGGGCCTACATGTACTTCCTTCTTCAATTCACTTTGTCATCTTCAAAAATTCATTTCNGAAACAACATGATGTATACTATCCATCCATGAGTGTTGTATCTTCATGTGCATTTTCTTTCATGTCCAAATACCGTCATCAATCTTGCAGTCCAAAACCAATGACTAGGGTTGCCATCAATGACAACAACCAATCTTCCAACAATTTTAACCACCCATACAGTTTCTCATACTCGCGACGATCCAAAATTATAATTTCCTTCTGAGTATAATCGCGAACGGAGTAATATTTCACGTCATTTCTGAATATTACATACCATTTTGCAAGCCACAGTAAGTGCGACTTCTCTAATGAAAGAAAAATTCTTATGTGCTCTGCAAAATTTGATACACTTTCCAAATCTGTGTTGTTGGAAGAAACTATATACTTCAATGAAGAAGCATTTTGTAGGTGACCTGAAAATCCCTTCCAACTCCGAGTAAGAAAACAAAGAAGATCAACAAGAAAATCTCTAGGCAGGCCTTTCAACCAACCAAAGCATTGAATACAAGGAGAACACCAATCATAAGATACTTTTTTTTTTTTTCTTGTCTGAGTTTCTGTTGGATGACAAAGTTTTTTTTTGGCTCAAAGCTCATGTCACATAAAACCATTCTCTCGTCTTTCAATTGGGCCTCAATGGCATCTCTAAGTTGTCTTACATGTCCATGACCAGGAACATTACAACAAAGGCACCCTAAATCCCAACTCTTTGATGATAGAGAGAAAGGGTAATAAGTATTTAAAATCAACGTTGGAGGATGACAGTATAATCTTCCGTAAATTTTGGTTTAATTCGTCTTAATGGCATATTCCCTCGATCTTTTCTCTTATTAATGCCAATGTTTTTGAATATGTGCGTTGAATAGTGGCTAATAACACATATTAAAATTCCCATATCCAAGTAGATTCTCAAATATGAAAACCTGTAACATATGCACATTATTAAAGATGGACATGATGTCAAGACCTCTGTGGATGACACATTCGTGGATGGCAGCGTGGTAGTACAATGTTGCATTGTTACTATGATGATGCCTTTCAAAAACTAAAATAGCCAACACTTTTTTTACAAATTCAAAATGCAAGCAAAACAATTTATCACATCCCATAATATTCACATGTTTATGCATTTTAATGGGAGATGTCCACGAGCTTTCCGCTTATTAAAGCCAATATTTTCGAACCTGTCTGGTCGGTTGTCACTTTTAAAATCATAATTAATGTGCATTGGGAAGGGCGGAAGGTGGCGGGGATGGAGGGGAGCGACAAAATGCTTTTAAACTTTTCTGAACCTGGAAACGCTTGAACCCGCAAAAATTTGAAGACTAGACTAAGTATGGAAAGGCAGGTCGGACAGACGAAGTCATTTTAGGTAGAGGCAGGGTTGCAAGTTCGAGGAGTTCGGGGTCGAATTGTAGAGCACAAATTTTTTGGGTGCAATATGTATACCCTGAACACGGGTCACCATAGTTCGATAACACCTATCCACGAACCCACATTCATAAAATTGGTTAAGTATGTAGCTAAGTATGAAAACGAACGACGATCGGTCAGACTCGTGATGTGAAGATATATATGGAGATGACGATTTGTCAGTTCGCCACATCGGGAACCTGCGAGCACAAAAACGTGACAAAGTATAGAACCATAAATGAATAATAAAGGGTAAGAAAAAAAGGGGAAAATGAGCAAGTTTAGAAGAAATTGGATAAATATGCAAACAAATGGCAGCCGATCAGACTTGTTATCTGAAGATATAGATGGATATTACGATTCTTCAATTGCCCCCCACGGGAACCTGCGACCCTAGAAACGTGGCAAAGTATAGAACCATAAATGCATAATAGAGGGGAATAATAAAAGGAAAAAACATAAAAGTTTACAAGAGGAAAAAGAAAGGGAGAGAAGAACTTTATCATTCACACAACAACACTTACTCTCATAACTATGAAGCCATAGAAAGACATTAACCATGGGAAAAACATCGTCAGCTATGAAATATAGTTGGAGCCCAACAAACTCTGGTTCAAGCCATAAGAGATGTAATTTACATCCACTGCAAAATTTTGCATATTACTTTATCTTAATAGTATTTTCTGGGGATCCAACTGTAAAACCATGTAACAACAGATCCAACTGCAGATGCAGTACCCCAACATTGCAAAGTTTAAGAAAACAAGAGCAAGCAACAAATAACAACGCATTTAAGAAGCACCAAAAGGCCCAATTGCAACCGCAGGACCTGAACCCTACAAAATTGAATCAAACAACAATAAGCAACATCCAACGAACAAAGAAGCAAGCACCAACCAACCGAACAGGAATGCCGGTGAAGAAAAGTATTGGCCAAATTCATTGCACACAAGATTGTTCAAAAAATTCAGAGGAAGGCCAATGTTCAAATTTCATCCATGCATCCCCAACAGTCAAATTTCCCACCTGCAGACTGCAGATAGCAAGCTACGATAATCACGACACCCAAACTCGCCCGTCAACCGAGAACGACAGAAGGCCAATGTTAGACACATAACCTACCTTCATCACAACAACAATGACACATCACAAAAGGAAATCGTATTTTCTCCTCACATACAAAGATGTTTTGCAAGAGGATTTCAACTCAGCCATCCCCAACAGTCAAATTTCCCACCCACAAACTGCAAATAGCAAGCGAAAATAGACACAACACCCAAACCCGCTGGTCAATGGGGAAATACAGAAGGACAGTTCCAATGGCGATTGTAGAACCCCAAGCGTGAAAACTGCAACACGACCAACATGCAAACAAGAACAACAACAACATGCAAATAAGAAATCAGTGAAGATGCAAGAAGCAAGCATGAACCAGTGAACCAATAATGCCGCTGAAGAACAATATTTCCCACATTGATTGTAGAGAACATTGCATATAAAAAATAAAACTGGAAGAAAATGTATTGTAACAGGCCTGTTAAGTAAACATTTAAGGCTGTGAAGCCTGTTAGGTAAACATTTAAGGCTGTGAAACCTATTAAGTAAACATTTAAGTCTGTCAGAACTGCTCTGTAAAAATTTAAGAAAGAATGCAGTGTGGCAGGTCTCTTATGTACGAAAAAAACATTTATAACAATAATAAATAAAAAAAATTAGTAACAATAGTTCGAACAGTAGAGCCCATGTACGGAATTTTTTTTTATTCAAATGACAAACTAATATGAAGTCAACTTATAAGACACTGACTATCTATCTTCAAAACTTTGGATATCCAAACATCTCAAGAAAAAAATTACAACTCAAAAAGACCGTATATGATCAAAAACTTTGGATATGCTAACATATAAAACATTGG
>JZKD02S2017955.1:498545-509366 GCA_000966675.3 Picea glauca | reverse complement strand
TTTTTTTGTTGTTTTGTTGACTTTAGAAAAGCTTTTGACATGGTTCCCAGGAAAAACCTTTGGAATAGGTTGGAAGAGATAAAATTGCCTCTCGAGTTGAGGGTTATTGCAATAAGGATGTATGATAACGTTATTGCTAAGTTTAAAAACATTGAGGGCTGGTCAAAATAGATTAACTACAATATAAGAGTCAAACGAGGTTGTCCCTTGGCCCTTACCCTTTTTGGCATTTACATTGACACGTTAGAAGATTGCTTGGAAAAAGTAGGTTGTGTCAGCCCTACTCTCACTGGTATAGTCATCAATCTTCTTCTTTATGCCGATGATATCATTCTTATGGCAAGGAGTCCCCATGATCATGAAAACCAACTAAGAATCCTCAAGGAGTTTTTCTCCAATATGGGTATGACTGTTAATACTGATAAGACTATGGTCATGATTATTAAATCCAATAAGATCCCTTATGATACCTTCGTATATGACAAAAAAAACTTGGAGGAAGTGACTTCATGCAAATATCTTGGAATTGATATTCACCACAAGCTCAATTGGAATTATAGCATTGAGAAAAATATTATTAGGGGATGGAAAGCCTATTATGGGCTTGAAAGAAATTGTAAATCAGTTGATCTTTGGAGTTGGGATAAGAAGAAACTCCTCTTTGAGACTCTTTTTACACCTTTTATTCTTTATGGATGTGAAGTATGGGGCTATAGTATCTCTCATGAATCCCAGAGAAAGATAGAGCAAATACAAAAGATTTTTATAACCTATAAGCTCAAAATTAAAGGAAATACGCCCTATCCCATCCTCCTCTTAGAGACAAGCCTCTCCCCCATTGAGAGCATGGATATGACTAGACAACTAATGTATAAGAACAAGTTAAACAACATGGAAGACAAGAGGTTTCCTAAAATTTCTTTAGAATCGAGTCATAACCACCATCGACTCAAGCGAGGATGACATAAAGATTCCCGTTCTTGGCTAAAATATTGAGGAATCATGGAAGACACTGTCACACACCCACTACGACAACCTAGATTTTTCATCTTTTTCTTCGAGGGATAGAATCCCCGAATTTCTATGGGGCCTAGAGCAGACCATCCCTTCCCTTATCCTCCTCTAATACGACCACAACCTGGCCTTAGCGCAAGCGTCTTTCGCAACTCGGGAGTTGGGAGTCAAGTCTCTCGACTCCTCTTTCTCCAAACGCCGATACCCAAGATGTGATACGGGTATGGATCCCTCCTCCCTAGTGCTTGCTACATGTAACCGTAGGCTAGGATAAACTCTAGCACCAGTCACAACTAGCGACTTTGCTAGTTGAGGTGTTGAGCCCTCATGCTCCTCCTTTGCAAATCCCCGAGACACGAGAGGTCAACGTGACATGGACTCTGCCAAGCGACACATACACGCCACTTGTCTCCTCCGTTGTACTCTGCTTACGAGCTGTGTCACTACCGCGCGTCGCATGAGACCTCAACTCTCGGCGTTTCGTGACCTTAGCGATCAAGGTGCAACTTCTTCATCCTGCGAAACCCCGAACCACGACAACTCAACAATGGGTTGACTCTTTCCCAGGTGACATGTGTCCATCACCTGTCACCCACTCCCACCTTTCTCTGGGCGCTTGTTGTTACGCCACCTGTTAACCATGCAGTCCCCACTTAACAGGTATGCCACGTGTTCGCACAAGCCCTCGGTCCTCGGCACTTCACGACTTCTGTAGTCGAAATGAAGTTACTTCAACCTTTGAACCCCCAATACGCGATACCACGCAGAGGTTATGATCCAACGGTTCTCTCGTGACTTGGATCCAACGACCATGATCACGTCGTGATCTCACGAATCGTGAGTTTGTGCAGTCTTGCCCTTGACCACTCCAAGTCGCGAGTCAGCGAAATGCTACTCTCCTGCCTATGCAAAGGCTAAGATCGATGGTCAATAGAGCTCTGTCAGATCCTTAGATCTACGGTCCTGGATCCCATCGCTACTTGCGAAGGATGAAAGGGTTGAGGTGTTAATGCCTACGCTCCTTCTCTAGATCCATCGGTCTTCACAGATCTGGGGTATTTTAGAAAGGATTATGACTGTTCATCTACCAAACGATAGGGTATTCTCTTTTTATAATTGGACTCGCTATCCCTTCTCAGCTTGAATCATGAAATTCAACCTCTCAGAGCTTCAAACTCCCACAACTCCAAGACCTTAAAGAGATACTCCTTCTTGCATAAGGTTTCCAGACCCAGATCGCAGGAAACTTCAGACGGTTCTCGGAAAATTGTCCCTGATCTTAGTCGAGTCTCTGGGTAAATGTTCGGTATGGTTCTCGGGTTTATGAGGTAATTCTTAGGGAAGAGTACTCTCGAGGAGCCTTCCCAGAATATTATGAGAATCAAGCAAACAAGATGATTCTCGGTGGAGCGAACTCATGCCCCAGGCTTAATCATTTGTTCAGAAACCATCTATGGCATATAAGTATACACGTGCATCCATTATTTTCAGTCTAAAACACTAGGCAATCATTCCACACAGAAATCATTATAGCATATAAACATGAGCATGTATTCATGATATTCAATTCAAAATGCAAGGTATAAAACACTTATCAGATTCACCAGGCGTGATGCAACTGCTGAAAGGGGTGCTCGTTTCCACCCAACCATAGGCTCAGTGACTCCAAACGGATTTATCACTAGCCACCCCCGAGCTAGACCACAATGCTTTGAGGTTCAGTCTCCTACTTCCAGCTCAACGGAAGTCAAGGACGAAGGTTACTCTCCTTCTCCTGATATAGAAAAATAATCCAGGACAAAGGTTATTCTCCTTCTCCTATGTTCAGAACTCTCGGTGTTTCCATAGGTTCTTTAGTTCTCTTCCGCGATCCCCTATCGCGCGCTCTCTCTATCTCTTAACACATTTCCTCTCTTGCCTTTTCTCTGCAAGGTTGCGTGTGGCACGAATTTCGTCATCCGCGGTCAGGTATAAGAGATTTTACAGATGGAAGGTTCAACCCCATCCCCTCATTAACTCTTGAGGAGCCTCCCCACCTACCAATCTGATGGGAAATCCATTCCAGGGTCAGAGAGCTTCTTTGGTCTTTAAGCAAGTAAAAACCAGTACAATACTAGCTCGGTGGAAGTTAACACAACCATTACAGGTCCCCTCGACCACCTCTCATCAGCCATCATGGCCTCTTTTAGCACATCCCCTCTCCCAACAGTCATGAAACACATATTCATAACATAATTTACATTCATCGACCTTTTATACCAAGGTTCGTCAAATCAAACATTCACATCTTTGAGTTTGCCATAGTTCTTGGCCAATATAGTTATTTTTATAGATCGGGCGAAACAGGGTGTTACAATTCCCTTCCCCTTAAAGGAAAATTGTCCTCGATGTTCTATCTATCAATATGATGTGTATTTAGAGAAGTAAACAAAATCGGATATGCCTGTTTCATGGCATCTTCCATTTCCCACGTAGCCTCATCTGGGCCAAAATGTTTCCACTACAACTTGACCTGTGCAATGGTTCGGTTCCCCAATGGGGTTTCCTTTCTGTCCAGTGTGCATTGAGGTTCTGGTAGGAATTCTCCCTCTAGTTCCACCTGGATCACATACTAGTCAATTATATGATTAGAATCATGTACATATTTCGTCAATAATGAAACATCAAAAACATTATGTGCTTTTACTGTGGGAGAAAGTGCTAGCCTATAGGCTATAGGTCCCACTCTATATAGAACTTAAAAGGGTCCACAATATCGATGTGCCAAGTTGACACAAGCTTCCATCCTCAGGGAACTCTTCCTGGGCCTAACTCGGAGATATACGTGGTCTCTCGTCTTGAATTCTCTTTGAGTTCTCTTTCAGTCAGCGTAACTTTTTTGTCTGTTATGAGCGACCTTTAGATTCTGTTTTATCTAAGTCACTTGTTGTTCCATTTCTTTCAACATGTCGGGTCCAATAGTAACTCTGTTCATGGGATTACTCCAACTGTCTGGAGTGTTGCACGGTCTACCATAGAGGACTTCAAAAGCGCTCATCTTCAGGGATTCTTTGTAGCCATTGTTGTAGGTGAATTCCACCAGTGGCAAGTAATATTCCCACTTTTTGGGTTGATGCATTACATGCATCCTTAGCATGGCTTCAAATATTTGGTTCACTCTTTCTGTCTATCCATCGGTTTGAGGATGATAGGCTGTGATAAACAGTAATTTGGTCTCCAGACCAGCCATCAAGGATTTCCAAAAGTTGGAAGTAAATTTCGTGTCTCTGTCAAACACGATCTCTTTAGGCATACCATGTAGTCTGAATATATCCATCATGAATACGTTGGCGATGTCTATTACCTTTCAAGTCGACTTGATGGGGATTAAATGAGCGTACTTGCTCAATTTATCCACCACTACCATGATGGCATCATTCTATTTGGTCGAGGTTGGTAATACGGTGATAAAATCCATGGAGATGGTTTCCAATTTCCATTCCAGGATTGGTAGAGGTTGTAATAATCTTGCTGGGTGTCAGTGTTCTACTTTAACCTGTTGGCATTCTATGCATTTGGCTAAGTACTCAGCTATGTATTTCTTCAAGCCAGGCCAATAGAATTGTTTCCTGGTGGCTGTGATCATCTTCTAGTATCCTGGATGACCAGTATATGGTGTTTTATGTAGTTCATCCATTATGAACCTCTTCAAGTCATCAAAATTTGGAATATACAATCTTTTTTTGTAAGTTAGAAGACCTCCATATATCATCCGATAGCCTTCATATTTTATTCCTATGGGTTCTTGCTCCAGGTAAGAGGTGATGGTCTGGAAGAATGTGTCTATTTCTTGTGCATTCTTAACTGTTTCTTTGACATTCGTCTCGTAGGTGCTCACTGTTGTCAGGTGAATTGTTTTCATAATTCTACTAAGGGCATCGACCACCTTATTTTCCTTTCCCTTGATATGTTTGATTTTGAAATCAAACTCACTAAGAAGGGCCATCCACCTAGCTTGTCTAGCATTGAGTTTTGGTTGGTCAAATAGATATCGCAATCCACAGTGGATTGTCATAAGTACAAATTTCCTTCCCAGGAGGTAATGCCTCCACATTTTTAAGGCGTGCACTATGGCGGCCAGTTCTAGATCATGGATCACATAGTTGACTTCGTGCTCATTCAATTTTCAGGATTCATAGCAGACTACACTTCCTCCTTGCATAAGGACTCCTCCGAGCCCTTCCTTCCAGGCATATGTGCACATGAGGAAGTCATTTTCGGGATCAACGATCTTCAGCATGGGTGCATGGGTCAGTAGATGTTTTAGGGATTGAAATCTTTCTTCACATTCTTGTGTCCACGTGAATTTAGCTCCCTTTTTTTGGAGGGCAGTGATTGGACAACCAATCTTGGAGAATCCTTTTATAAATCTCCTATAGTATCCTGCTAAGCCCATAAAGGATCTGATATCTGAAATGTCCTTTTGGGTAGGCCATTCCATGATAGACATGATCTTGTCAGGGTCTACTGCTACTCCTTCTTCAGATATGATATGGCCCAAGTAATGTATTTGCTTCTGGAAAAAGTTGCACTTGCTAAATTTGGCATAGAGATGATGTTCTCTTAGCATTTGAAGCACAAGTATAATATGTTCGTCATGTTCCTCTCTATTCTTGGAGTAAATTAATATATCGTCAATAAAAACTAGTACCAATTTGTCTAGAAATTTTCTGATCACATTGTTCATCAAGCACATAAAAGTGGCAGTGGCATTGGTTAATCCAAATGGTACTACCACAAACTCATAGTGACCATATCTCATCTCAAAGGCAATTTTGTGGATGTCTTCACCCTTGATTCAGACTTGATGGTATCCAGATCTCAAGTCAATCTTTGAGAAGATGGAAGCACCTCCCAATTGATCGAACAGGTCATCGATCATGGGTAAGGGGTACTTGTTCTTTATGGTTAATTTATTGAGTTGTCTATAATCTATGCATAGTCAAAGGGTACCATCTTTATTTTTCACAAACAAGACTGGTGCTCCCCAAGGAGACACGCTAGGTTGGATATAGTCTTTGTCCATCATTTATTTTAGTTGTAATTTGAGCTCAACTAGCTCAGGTGTGCTCATCCTATAGGGTGTCCTAGACACTGGCATCACTCCTGGTGCAAGTTCTATCAAGAAGCAATCTCCTTTCTCGAAGGTAGACCCAATACCTCTTTCAGAAATACATCTTTATATTCTGTTAGTGTGGGGTGGTCTTCAAGGCTTGGTTTGTCATCTTCAACTAATTCCAACACTTGTATCGCATATAGTGGACATCCCTTTCTACAATACTTTCTCATTTGAAGGGATAATATTCATCTCACCGAGAAAGGTTTTTGGATCCCTTGAAGGGTTATCCTTCTTCCTTCTTCACTTACACATTCTAAGGTTTTATGGTAACAGTCCAGTCTGGCTTTATATGAGGCTAGCCAGTCCATACCAATCAACAGGTCATATGATCCTAGGGGTAGTATGTTAAGGGTTGCTTGGGTGGGGAATTCACCCATAGTGAATTGGCAAGCTGGTATGACCTCCGCTACCTTTCTTTTGGTGCCAGTGGCTAACTATACCAGCCATGTCTTGGCGTGTTTATGTGGCTGTAATTTACACTTATCAACAACCTTAGGATCTATATAACTAAAATGTGAACTAGGGTCAATTAGAATAGACACTATATGGATGGTGATCATACCTTCCATCTCCACCACTGAAGCTTGGTGGTTAGCTTGTTTATCATCCAAGGCTACATAAATTTGCGGCACACTCCTGGCCACGTCATTGATGGTGGTAGCTTCTTGAACATTGTAAATTCTTTGACAATTCTGTTGTCGGTGCGGGCAGTCCCTCAGTAGATGTTCTTCTCCACAACCCCAACATTTCAAGGGTTCTCTCTTTGGGTTATCAATCTTTCCTAGGGTATATCCAGAAGGTTTATTTCCGGTCTAGGAGGGAAAATTCTGCTGTTGTACACTTCGGGTTGGGAAGCTCATCCTTGATTCCTTTTTATAGTTTTGAAATCTTGTGGATTTAAACCCCTTTTTCTGGAATCCAAAACTATTCTTTTGCTTCCAACCTTCGCGAGGTTTTGTCCAATGCCTCAGCTGTTCATAACAATATCTTTCCTTTCAGAAACTGTCTTCTAGGATGTTTTGGCTTGTCAAACTCAATCCTATTCTGATAGTCCTTAGGTAGTCCATTGATGAATCGTTGCACCTTTGCCATTTCTACTTTTATATAGGGTACATACCTCAACAACTCGAGGAATATGCTGACATATTCCTCTATGGTGAGTTTCCCTACCTTGATTTCATAGAATTCTTTAGTCTTTTCGTCAAAATACTTTTCCGACAGATACTTCTTCCTGAAGTATTTCTCAAACTGTTCCCAAGATAGGTCCTCTTTGTGAATCCCTTTTACATTCTTAAGGTCTTCCCACCAAATGGAAGCCTTTACATTCAAGTTGAAAGTGGCTACTCAGGCCTTCAAGTTTTCTGAGAAGTCATGGACTCTAAAATACTTCTTTAGTCCAAGAAGCCAGGCCTCCGCTTCCTCCCCCTTCTTTATTTCACCGTCAAAAGAGGGCGGTTTGGCCTTCTTGAATTTTTCGAGCTTATCTCTTTTGGAATGCTTTCGCTTCTTCCATTTTCTTTGGGAATAAGAACTAGTTCTTATATTAGAATATCCCTCTGAGCCGCGAGTTTCCATTCCAGAGGAATCATCTGACGCTTGTCCCTTATCTCTGGGGTGGACCTTTCTCGAGGTGCTCTTCCTAGTGTGGCCACTTAAAACACCACATTTCTGCATCTCAAGTGGACTTTGGCTTTTCTTTGTCTTTCGTCGATCCACGTGACTGGTGTCAGGTCCATGCTGTAATTGTCTTTGTATGTCGGATAAACTCTGCAGCAAGACTGCATTAATTTCCATTTTCTTCTCTTGCTCTTTTATCAACCTCTCATTGTCGGCCTTGCAGCTTTGTAGTTCGACCATGAGGCTCGTCACAGTCTTAGCTAGATCTGGAGGGGTCTCTACCACTCTCCTTTCGTCAGACTCTTTGTCTCTATTGCGGGAGCCATCCCCCACTTTGTGATGCATACCGTTCTATGCATCTGTAGTTCCCCACGGTTGATAGTCTGCTTGTGTGCAAGAAAAACACTTGTTGTTAGTCAATATTTATATTCATTTATAACCAATGCATAATTCATATTTTTCAAATGTATACACACAATAGTGATTTTCATTCTTAACTTTGGATTTTGATAAAGGGGGTTAAGATAGAGGGTTACTCCATTTAAGAGTACTTCAAATGGAGTTTCTGCACAACTCATTCATGAGCCCAAGCAGGCCAAGTGTTGTAACCATGCTCTGATACCAATTTGTCACACACCCACTATGACAACCTAGATTTTTCATCTTTTTCTTCAAGGGAAAGAATCCCCGAATTTCTATGGGGCCTAACATAGACCATCCCTTCCCTTATCCTCCTCCAATAAGACCACAACCTGGACTTAGTGCAAGCGCCTTTCACAACTTGCGAGTTGGGAGTCAAGGCTCTCGACTCCTCTTTCTCCAAATTTCGATACCTAAGATGCGATATGGGTATGGCTCCCTCCTCACTAGCGCCTGCTACATGTAACCATAGGCTAGGGTAAACGCTAGCACCACTCACAACTTGTGACATTGCTATTTGAGGTGTTGAGCCTTCGTGCTCCTCCTTTGTGAATCCTTGAGATGCGATAGGTCAATGTTACGTGGAATCTGCCAAGCGATGCATATATGCCACTTGTCTCCTCCATTGTACTCTGCTTATGAGCTGTGTCGTTGCTGCCCGTCGCACGAGACCTTGGCTCTCAGCGTTTCGCGACCTTAGCGATCAAGGTGAAACTTCTTCATCCTACGAAACCCCCAACCATGACAAGTCAACAATGGGTTGACTCTTTCATAGGCGACATGTGTCCATCACCTGTCACCCGCTCCCACCTTTCTCTGGGCGCTTGTTGTTATGCCACCTGTCAACCACGCGGTCCCCACCTAATGGGTGTTACACATGTTCGCACGAGCCCTCGGTGCTCAGTACCTCATGACTTCTGTAGTCGAAAGGAAGTTCTTTCAACCTTTGAACCCCCGATACATGATACCATGTGAAGGTTCTGATCCAATGGTTCTCCTGTGGCTTGGTTCCAATGACCACGATCATGTCGTGATCTCATGAATCATGAGTTTGTGCAGTCCTACCCTTGACCACTCCAAGTTGTGAGTCAGCAAAATGATACTCTCCTGCCTGTGCAAAGGCTAAGATCGACGGTCAATAGAGCTTCGTCAGAACCTTGGATCTACGGTCGAGGATCCCATCGCTACATGCGAAAGCTGAAAGGGTCGAGGTGTTAATGCTTGTGCTCCTTCTCTAGATCCATTGGTCTTGATAGATCCGAGGTATTTCCAAAAGGATTATGACCATTCGTCTACCAAATGATAGGGTATTCTCTTTCTATAATTGGACTCACTATCCCTTCTGAGATTGAATCACAAAATTCAACCTCTCAGAGCTTCAAACTCCCATGACTCTGAGACCTTAGAGAGCTACTCCTTCTTGCATAAGGTTTCCAGACCTGGATCACATTAACCTTCAGACGGTTCTCAGGAAATTGTCCCTGATCTTATTCGAGACTCTGGGTAAAGGTTTGGTACGGTTCCAGGTTTTATGGGGTAATTCTTGGGGGAGAGTACTCTCAAGGAGACTTCCCGGAATATTACAAGAATCAAGAAAACAAGACGATTCTTGGTGGAGCGAACTCATTGTAAGTTTTAAACGTGCGAAGTAAAGAAATGCATATATATTCTTAAGAAAGATAGAAATTAATCAATCGCTCATACACAGAGTACACATAGATTTTATACCGGAAACCCTCAACCGGGAAAAACCTTTCTTATATTCATTATCTCGAATTTCACCATTTTCCATACAATATATGCAATGTTTTTAGGTATTCCGTAGATACCAAAACCCTAATCCCTTAATCCAGGATTAATTTACAAATCCGCTAAAAATAGCAAAAACCGCCAAAAAAAAAAAATCGGGGCGTTGCCCTGGGCTACTGCCCATTTCCGAACGCTGCGCGTAACCAGGGGGGGGCATACCTGCCCCCCCCCCCTGGGACCCCCACTAGGAAAGCACCCAACGCACATGAAAAAACTCTAGTGGTAGGGATCATCAGACACAGTTGTCGTATCTGACGCGCCCACACATACACACATGCAAAAAATATAACACATACCCAACATTCTCCCACTTGTTGTTTTCTTTGCATCCAGGGGTCCAGGGAATTATATTGTCAACAATATAGGGCAGCAATGCCCATTGTTTCTCTAAACCAGGAGAACTTTTCTATGCTCACAGACATTGTCAATGAATCTGCAACAATCTTCAAAGTGTCAACCTTTTCCAACAACACCTTCTTTTCCTCAACCATGTCTCTCACAAAGTGATACTGAACATCAATACGCTTTGTCTTCGAATGATAAGTTGGGTTCTTTGCCAGAAATATTGCACTCTAACTGTCACAATCTAATCTCACTGCTTGTTGTACCAACCCAATACCTGAACACAATCTTTGTAACCATACTACTTCCTTGCTTGCATAAGTGGCTGCCACGTATTCTACTTCTATAGTTGAGAGTGCCACTACAGCCTGTCTTTTGCTCATCCAACTGATTGCTCCTCCAAATAGGTTAAACACATACCCACTTGTAGATCTTCTGCGATCCAAATATCCAGCCCAGTC
>JZKD02S2017955.1:483557-495680 GCA_000966675.3 Picea glauca | reverse complement strand
AATCTCCATCTTCCATCCTAAGATGATACAACTTCTTTCGAAGAAACAACTTGTTTACCAGGGACTTTGATTGATACAAATTCCATAACTTATCCCATAGTTCCTTGGCTGTAGACTCTCCTGAGACATTCAACAACACCGAATCTTCCAGTTAGAGTCAAATAGTACTCCTTGCTCTTTTTTCCAACTTGTCCCAATCTTCCTTCGACATACCAATAGCTGGTGTACTGGTAGTTTGTGTACTAGTAGGTTGTGTACCAGTAGTTGGTGTGCTAGTAGACACTGTACCAGTAGGCTTTGTACCAGGATCCACAACGATCCATTGTTCTTTGTCTACAAGAAGGTCCTCCATCTTGAGCTTCCATAGATCAAAGTTTTTACCGTTGAACTTCTCTATCTCAATTCTAGATGAGCTCGCCATTCCTCTTTCTTTACTCGAATCTCCACTACAAAAGCTCCCACTAAACCCAGGTTTATCATAGACCCAAGATAAAATTGATCTGTCAAGACCGAGCCAAACCCTCAACAACAAAGGCATCCCTCTGAAGCCAAAAATGAGCTCTGATACCACATGTAAGATTTAAACCTGCGAAGTAAAGCAATGCATATAGATTCTTAAGCAAGACAAAAATTAATCAATCGCTCATACACAGAGTACACAAAATTTTTATACCGGAAACCCTCAACCAGGAAAACCTTTCTTATATTCATTAATTTGAATTTCACCATTTGCCATACAATATATACAATGTTTTTAGGTATTCCGTAGATACCAAAACCCTAATCCCTTAATCCAGGATTAATTTACAAATACACTAAAAATAGCAAACTTCGCTAAAAATAGCAAAAACCGCAAAAGAAAAACATTCGGGGCACTTCCCTGGGCTACCACTCATTGTCGAACGCTGCACGTAACTAGGGGGGGGGCATACATTCCCCCCCTAGGACACCCCTAGGAAAGCACTCGATGCACACAACATAACTCTAGTGGTAGGGATCGTCAGACGCAGTTGTCGTACTTGACGCGCCCACACACACACACATGCAAAGAATATAACACATAACCAACACTCATGCCCCATACTTAATCATTTGTTCATAAACCATCTATGGCATATAAGTATAAACACGCGTCCATTATTTTCAGTCTAAAACACCAGGCAATCATTCCACACATAAATCATTATAGCATATAAACATGAGCATGTATTCATGATATTCAATTCAAAATACAAGGTATAAAACACTTATCAGATTCACCAGGCGTGATGCAACTACTAAGAGGGGTGCTTGTTTCCACCCAATCGTAGTCTCACTGACTCTAAATGGATTTACCACTAGCCACCCCCGAGCTAGACCACGATGCTTTGAGGTTCAGTCTCCTACTTCCAGCTCAACTGAAGTCAAGGACGAAGGTTACTCCCCTTCTATTCATACAGAAAAATAATCCAGGATGAAGGTTACTCTCCTTCTCCTATGTTTAGAACTCCCTGTGTTTCCAGAGGTTCTCCAGTTCTCTTCTGCGATCCCCTGTCGCGCGCTCTCTCTCTCTCTCTCTTACCACATTTCCTCTCTTGCCTTTTCTCTGCAAGGTTGCTTGTGGCGCGAATTTCTCCTTTTGTGGTCAGGTCTAAGAGTTTTTATGGTTGGGAGGTTCACCCCCATCCCCTCATTAACTCTTGAGGAGCCTCCCCACCTACCAATCTGACGGAAAATCCATTCCAAGGTTAGAGAGTTTCTTTGGTCTTTGAGCAAGTAAAAACCAGTATGGTACTGGCTCGATGGAGATTAACGCAACCATTCCAGGTCCCCTCCACCACCTCTCATTATCCATCGTGGTCTCTTTTAGCACATCCCCTCTCCTAGCAGTCATGAAACACATATTCATAACATAATTTACATTCATCGACCTTTTATACAAAGGTCCATCAAATCAAATATTCACATCTTTGAGTTTTTCATAGTTCTTGGCCAATATAGTTATTTTTATAGACTGGGGGAAACAGGGTGTTACAATTCCCTCCCCCTTAAAGGAACATTGTCCTCGATGTTCTATCTATCAATATGATGTGTATGTACAGAAGTAAACAAAATCGGATATGCTTGTTTCATGACATCTTCCATTTCCCACGTAGCCTCATCTGGGCCAAAATGTTTCCACTGCACCTTGACCTATGCAATGGTTCGGTTCCTGAGTGGGGCTTCCTTTCTATCCAGTATGCATTGAGGTTCTGGCAGGAATTCTCCCTCTAGTTCCAACTGGATCATAGACCAGTCAGTTATATGATTAGAATCATGTACATATTTCTTCAATAATGAAACATGGAAAACATTATGTGATTTTATCGTGGGAGGAAGTGATAGCTTATAGGATACAGGTCCCACTCTATCTAGAACTTCAAAGGGTCCATAATACCAAGGTGTCAACTTGACACAAGCTCCCATCCTCAGGGAAATATTCCTAGGCCTAACTTGGAGATATACGTGGTCTCCCATCTTGAATTCTCTTGGAGTTCTCTCTCAGTCGGCGTAACTTTTTTGTCTGTTTTGAGATACCTTTAGATTTTGTTTTATCTAAGTCACTTGTTGTTCCATTTATTTCAACATGTCAGGTCCAATAGTAACTCTGTTCATGGGATTACTCCAACCGACTAGAGTGTTGCACAGTCTACCATAGAGGACTTCGAAAGGGCTCATCTTCAAGAATTCTTGGTAGCCATTGTTGTAGGCGAATTCCACCAGTGGCAGGTAATCTTCCCACTTTTTGGGTTGATGCATTACATGCATCCTTAGCATGTATTTTAATATTTGGTTCACTCTTTCCATCTGTCCATCGGTTTGAGGATGATAGGCTGTGCTAAACAGTAATTTGGTCTCCAGACCAACCATCAAGGATTTCCAAAAGTTGGAAGTAAATTTTGTGTCTCTGTCAGACACGATCTCTTTAGGCATACCATGTAGTCTGAATATCTCCTTCATGAATACGTTGGTGATGTATATTTCCTTGCAAGTTGACTTGACGGGGATAAAATGAGCAGACCTGCTCGATTTATCCACCACTACCATGATGGCATCATTATGTTTGGTCAAGGTTGGTAATCCGGTGATGAAATCCATGGAGATGGTTTCCCATTTCCAGTCCAGGATTGGTAGAGGTTGTAATAATCCTACTGGGTGTCGGTGTTTTTCTTTAACCTATTGGCATTCTATGCATTTGGATAAGTACTCATCTATGTCTTTCTTCAAGCCAGGCCAATAGAATTGTTTCCTGGTGGCTGTGATCAATTTTCGTGATTCATAGCAGACTACACTTCCTCCTTGCATAAGGACTCCTCCGAGCCCTTCCTTGTAGGCATATGTGCACACGAGGAATTCATTTTTGGGATCAACGATCTTCAGCACAGGTGCATGGGTCAGTAGATGTTTTAGGGATTGAAATCTTTCTTCACATTCTTGTTTCCATGTGAATTTAGCTCCCTTCTTCTGGAGTGCAGTGATTGGCCAACCAATCTTGGAGAATCCTTTTATAAATCTCCTATAGTATGTTGCTAACCCCATAAAGGATCTAATATCTGAAACATCCTTTGGGTTAGGCCATTCCATGATAGACCTAATATTTTCAGGGGCTATTACAACTCCTTCTTCAGATATGATATGGCCCAAGTAATGTATTTTCTTCTAGAAAAAGTCGCACTTGCTAAATTTGGCATAGAAATGATGTTCTCTTAGCACTTGAAGCACAAGTCTCAGATGTTACTCATGTTCCTCTTTATTCTTGGATTAAATTAATATATCATCAATAAAAACTAGTACAAATGTTTCTAGAAATTTGCTGAGCACATTGTTCATCAAGCACATAAAAGTGGCAGGGGCATTGGCTAATCCAAATGGTACTACCACAAACTCATAGTGACCATATCTCATCCTGAAGGTAGTTTTGTGGATGTCTTCACCCTTGATTCGGACTAGATGGTATCTGAATCTCAAGTCAATCTTTGAGAAGATGGAAGCACCTCCCAATTGATCGAATAGGTCATCTATCATGGGTAAGGGGTACTTGTTCTTTATGGTTACCTTATTGAGTTGTCTATAATCTATGCATAGTCGGAGGGTATCATATTTCTTTTTCACAAACAGGACTGGTGCTCCCCATGGAGAGACGCTGGGCCAGATATAGCCTTTTTCGATCATTTCTTTTAGTTGTAATTTAAGCCCAACTAGCTCAGGTGTGCTCATCCTATAGGGTGTCATAGACACTGACATCGCTCCTGGTACAAGTTCTATCGAGAAGTCAATGTCCCTTCTCAGAGGTAGACCCGGTACCTCTTCCGAAAATACATCTCTATATTCTCTTAGTGTGGGGTGGTCTTCGAGGCTTGGTTTGTCATATTCAACTGATTCCAACACCTGTATCGCATCTAGTGGACCTTTCTTTATGCAATACTTTCTTCTTTGAAGGGATGATATTCATCTCATCGAGATAGGTACTCGGATCCCTTGAAGGGTTACCTTCTTCCTTCTTCACTTACACATTCTAATGTTTTATGGTAACAGTCCAGTCTGGATTTATATGAGGCTAGCCAGTCCATACCAATCAACAGGTCCTATGATCCTAGGGGTAGTATGTTAAGGGTTTCTTGGGTGGGGAATTCACCCATAGTGAATTGGAAAGATGGTATGACCTCCACTACCTTTCTTTTGGTGCCAGTGGCTAACTGTACCAACCATGTCTTGGCATGCTTATGTGGCTGTAATTTACACTTATCAATAGCCTTAGGAGCTATATAACTCAAATTTGAACCAGGGTCAATTAGAATAGACACTAGATGGTTGGTGATCATACCTTCCATATCCACCATTGAATCTTGGTGGTCAACTTGTTTATCATCCAAGGCTGCATAAATTTGCGGCACACTCCTGGCCACATCATTGACGGTGGTAGCTTTTTGAACGTTGTAAATTCTACGACTATTCTATTGTCAGTGCAGGCAGTCCCTCAGTAGATGTTCTTCTCCACAACCCCAACATTTCAAGGGTTCTCTCTTTGGGTTATCAATCTTTCCTGGGGTAGATCCAGAAGTTTTATTTCTGCTCTGGGAGGGAAAATTTTGCTGGTGTACACTTCGGGTTGGGAAGCTCATCCTTGAGTCCTTTTTATAGTTTTTAAATCTTGGGGATTTAAACCCGTTTTTCTGGAATCCCAAATTATTGTTCTTCTTTCAGTCTTCGCGAGGTTCTGTGTGATGCCCCAACTGTTCATAACAATATATTGCCTTTCGGATAGTGTCTTCTAGGGTCTTTGGCTTGTCAAACTCAATTTTGTTCTGATGGTCCTTAGGTAGTCCACTGATGAATCGTTGCACCTTTTCCTTTTCTTCTTTTATATAGGGTACATACCTCAGCAACTCGAGGAATCTGCTGACATATTCCTCTATGGTGAATTTCCCCAGCTTGAGTTCATAGAATTCTTTAGTCTTTTCGTCGAAATACTTTTCCGACAGATACTTCTTCCTGAAGTATTTCTCAAACTGTTCCCAATATAGGTTCTCTTCGTGAATCCCTTTTACATTCTTAAGGTCTTCCCACCAAATGGAAGCCTTTCCATTCAAGTTGAAAGTGGCTACTTGGGCCTTCAAGTTTTCTGCGAAGTCATGGACTCTAAAATACTTCTTTAGTCCAAGCAACTAGGCCTCTGCTTCCTCCCCCTTCTTTGTTTCACCGTCGAAAGAGGGCGGTTTGGCCTTCTTGAATTCTTCAAGATTATGACTTTTGGAATGCTTTCGCTTCTTCCATTTTATTGGGGAATAAGAACTAGTTCTGCTATTAGAAGATCCCTCCGAGTCGCCAGTTTCCATTCCAGAGGAATCATCCGATGCTTGTCCCTTATCTCTGAGGTGGACCTTTCTCAAGGTGATCTTCCCAGTGTGGCCACTTAAAAGACCACGTTTCCGCATCTCAGGTGGACTTCGGCTTTTCTTTTTCTGTCATCGGTCTGCGTGACTAGTGTCAAGTCCATGCTATAATTGTCTTTGTATGTCAGATAAACTCTGTAGCAAGACTACGTTAATTTCCATTTGCTTCTCTTTCTCTTTTATCAACCTCTTGTTGTCAACCTTGTAGCTCTGTAGTTCAACCATGAGGATCCTCACAATCTCAGCTAGATCTGGAGGGGTCTCTACCGCTCTCCTTTCATCAGAATCTTCATATCTATTATGGGAGCCATCCCCCACTTTGTGGTGCGTCACCATTCTATGCGTCTACAGTTCCCCATGGTTGATCGTTCGCTTGTGTGAAGGAAAAACACTTGTTGTTAGTCAATATTTATATTCATTTATAACCAACGCATAATTCATACTTTTCAAATGCATACACACAATATAAATTTTCATTCTTAACTTCGTCTTTTGATACAGGGGGTTAAGATAGATGGTTACTCCGTTCAAGAGTACTTCAAATGGAGTTTCTTCACAACTCCTTCATGAGCCCAAGAAGGCCAAGTGTTGTAACCATGCTCTGATACCAATTTGTCACACACCCACTACAACAACCTAGATTTTTCATCTTTTTCTTCGAGGGACAGAATCCCTGAATTTCTATGGCGCCTAGCGCTGACTATCCCTTCCCTTATCCTCCTCCAATATGACCACAACCTGGCCTTAGCACAAGCGCCTTTCACAACTCGCGAGGTGGGAGTCAAGGCTCTCGAATCCTCTTTCCCCAAACGCCGATACCGGAGATGCGATACGGGTATGGCTCCCTCCTCACTAGTGCCTGCTACATGTAACCATAGGCTAGGATAAATGCTAGCACCACTCGTAAATCTCGACTTTGCTAGATGATGTGTTGAGCCCTCGTGCTCCTCCTTTGCGAATCCCTGAGACACGAGAGGTCAACGTTACGTGGACTCTGCCAAGTGACGCATACATGCCAGTTGTCTCCTTCGTTGTACTCTACTTACGAGCTGCGTCATTGCTTCCCGTCGCACGAGACCTCGGCTCTCGGCATTTCACAACCTTAGCGATCAAGGTGCCAATTCTTCATCCTGCAAAACCCCGAACCACGACAAGTCAACAATGGGTTGACTCTTTCCCAGGTGACATGTGTCCATCACCTATCACCCGCTCCCACCTTTCTCTGGGTGCTTGTTGTTATGCCACCTATCAACCACGTGGTCTCCACCTAACGGGTGTGCCACGTGTTCACAGGAGCCCTCAGTGCTCGAAACTTTGTGACTTCTGCAGTTGAAAGGAAGTTCTTTCAACCTTTGAACCCCTGATACACAATACCATGCAGAAGTTCTGATCCAACGGTTCTCTCGTGGCTTGGATATAACGACCACGATCACATCATGATCTTGCAAATCGTGAGTTCGTGAAATCCTACACTTGACCACTCCAAGTTGCGAGTCAGCGAAATTCTACTCTCCTGCCTGTGAAAAGGCTAAGATCGACGGTCAATAGAGCTCCGTCAGATCCTTGGATCTATGGTCCTGGATCCCATCGCTATTTTCAAAGGCTGAAAGGGTCGAGGTGTTAATGACTGCGCTCCTTCTCTAGATCCATTAGTCTTGACAGATTTGGGGTATTTCCGAAAGGATTCTGACCGTTTGTCTACCAAACGATATTGTATTCTCTTTCTATAATTGGACTCGCTATCCCTTCTGAGCCTAAATCATGAAATTCAACCTCTCGGAGCTTCAAACTCCCACGACTCCAAGACCTTAAAGAGCTACTCCTTCTTGCATAAGGTTTCCAGACCCAGATTGCATGAACCTTTAGATAGTTCTTGGGAAATTTTCCCTCATCTTAGTCGAGTCTCTAGGTAAAGGTTCGGTATGGTTCCATGGTTTATGGGGTAATTCCTAGGAAAGAGTACTCTCGAGGAGCCTTCCCAGAATATTACAAGAATCAAGCAAACAAGACAATTCTCGGTGGAGCGAACTCATGCCACAGGCTTAATCATTTGTTCAAAAACGATCTATGGCATATAAGTATACACATGCATCCATTATTTTCAGTCTAAAACACCAAGCAATCATTCCACACAAAAATCATTATAGCATATAAACATGAGCATGTATTCATGATATTCAATTCAAAATGCAAGGTATAAAACACTTATCAGATTCACCAGGCGTGATGCAACTGCTGAAAGGGGTGCTCGTTTCCACCCAACCATAGGCTCAGTAACTCCAAACAGATTTATCACTAGCCACCCCCGAGCTAGAGCACGATGCTTTGAGGTTTAGTCTCCTACTTCCAGGTCAACAGAAGTCAAGGACGAAGGTTACTCTCCTTCTCCTGATACAGAAAAATAATCCAGGATGAAGGTTACTCTCCTTCTCCTATGTTCATAACTCCCTGTGTTTCCAGAGGTTCTCCAGTTCTCTTCCACGATCCCCTGACGCGCTCTCTCTCTCTCTCTCTCTCTCTCTTACCACATTTCCTCTCTTGCCTTTTCTCTACATGGTTGTTTGTGGCGCAAATTTCTTCATCCGTGGTCAGGTCTGGGAGCTCTTACAGATGGGAAGTTCACCCCCATCCCTCATTAACTCTTGAGGAGCCTCCCCACCTACCATCCTGATGGCAAATCCATTCCAGGGTCATAGAGTTTATTTGGTCTTTGAGCAAGTAAAAACCAGTACGGTACTGGCTCAGTGGAAGTTAACGCAACCATTCCAGGTCCCTACCACCACCTCTCATTAGCCATCGTGGTATATTTTAGAACATCCCCTCTCCTAGCAGTCATTCAACACATATTCATAACATAATTTACATTCATCTACCTTTTATACGAAGGTCCGTCAAATCAAAAATTCACATCTTTGAGTTTGCCATAGTTCTTGGCCAATATAGTTATTTTTACATAATGGGGGAAACAGGGTGTTACAATTCCCTCCCCCTTAAAGGAACATCGTCCTCTATGTTCTATCTATCAATATGATGTATATGTACATAGGTAAACAAAATCGGATATGCTTGTTTCATGGCATATTCCATTTCCCACGTAGCCTCATCTGGGCCAAAATATTTCCACTATACCTTGACTTGTGCAATGGTTCGGCTCCTGAGTGGCGTTTCCTTTCTATCCAATATGCATTGAGGTTTTGGAAGAAATTCTCCCTATGGTTCCACCTGGATCACAGACCAGTCAATTATATGATTAGGATCATGTACATATTTCTTCAATAATGAAACATGGAAAACATTATGTGCTTTTACTGTGGGAGGAAGTGCTAGCCTATAGGCTACAGGTCCCACTCTATCTAGAACTTCAAAGGGTCCACAATACCAAGGTGATGACTTGGCACAATATCCCATCCTCTTGGAACTCTTCCTGGGCCTAACTCAGAGATATACGTGGTCTCCCATCTTGAATTCTCTTGGAGTTCTCTTTCGGTCGGTGTAACCTTTTTGTCTGTTCTGAGCGACCTTTAGATTTTGTTTTATCTGAGTCACTTGTTGTTCCATTTCTTTCAACATGTCAGGTCCAATAGTAACTCTGTTCACGGGATTACTCCAACTGAATGGAGTGTTGCACGGTCTACCATAGAGGACTTTGAAAGGGCTCATCTTCAGGGATTCTTTGTAGCCATTGTTGTAGGCGATTTCCACCAGTGGCAGGTAATCTTCCCACTTTTGGGGTTGATGCATTACATGCATCCTTAGCATGTCTTCTAATATTTGGTTCACTCTTTCCATCTGTCCTTTCGTTTGAGGATGATAGGCTATGCTAAACAGTAATTTGGTCTCCAGACCAACCATCAAGGATTTCCAAAAGTTGGAAGTAAATTTCATGTATCTGTCAGACATGGTCTCTTTAGGCATACCATGTTGTCTGAATATCTCCTTCATGAATACGGTGGCAATGTCTATTTCCTTTCAAGTCGACTTGACGGGGATAAAATGAGCGGACTTGCTCAATTTATCCACCACTACCATGATGGCGTCATTCTATTTGGTCAAGGTTGGTAATCTGGTGATGAAATCCATGGCGATGGTTTCCCATTTCCATTTCGTGATTGGTAGAGGTTGTAATAATCCTGTTGGGTGTCGGTGTTCTGCTTTAACCTGTTGGCATTCTATGCATTTGGCTAAGTACTCAACTATGTCTTTCTTCAATCCAGAACAATATAATTGTTTCTTGGTGGCTGTCATCATCTTCTGGTATCCTAGATGACCAGTATATGGTCTTTTATGTAGTTCATCCATTATGAATCTGTTCAAGTCATCACAATTTGGAATATACAAACTTTTTTTGTAAGTTAGCAGACCTCCATCTATCATCCGATAGCCTTCATATTTTATCCATGTGGGTTCTTGCTCCAGGTATGAGGTCATGGTCTATAAGAATGTGTCTGTTTCTTGTGCATTCTTAACTCTTTCCTTGACATTCCTCTCACAAGTGCTCACCTCTGTCAGGTGAATTGTTTTCATACTTCTGCTAAGGGCATCAGCAACCTTATTTTCCTTTCCCTTGATATGTTTGATTTCAAAATCAAACTCACTAAGAAGGGCCATCCACCTAGCTTGTCTAGCATTGAGTTTTGGTTGGTCAAATAGATATCACAATCCACAGTGGTCTGTCATAAGTACAAATTTCGTTCCTAGGAGGTAATGCCTCCACATTTTTAAGGCGTGCACTATGGCGACCAATTCTAGATCATGGGTCACATAGTTGACTTCGTGCTCATTCAATTTTTGGGATTCATAGCAGACTACACTTCCTCCTTGCATAAGGACTCCTCCGAGCCCTTCCTCGTAGGCATCTGTGCACATGAGGAAGTCGTTTTCGGGATCAGTGATCTTCAGCACAGGTGCATGGGTCAATAGATGTTTTAGGGATTGAAATATTTCTTCACATTCTTGTGTCCACGTGAATTTATCTCCCTTCTTTTGGAGGGAAGTGTTTGGACAACCAATCTTGGAGAATCCTATTATAAATTTCCTATAGTATCCTACTAAGCCCATAAAGGATCTGATATCTGAAATGTCCTTTGGGGTAGGCCATTCCATGATAGACCTAATCTTGTCAGGGTCTACTGCTACTCCTTCTTCTTCAGATATGATATGGCCCAAGTAATGTATTTTCTTCTGAAAAAAGTCGCACTTGCTAAATTTGGCATAGAGTTGATGTTCTCTTAGCAATTGAGGCACAAGTCTAAGATGTTCCTTATGTTCCTCTTTATTCTTGGAGTAAATTAATATATCATCAATAAAAACCAGTACAAATTTGTCTAGAAATTTGTTGAGCACATTGTTCATCAAGCACATAAAAGTGGCAGGGGCATTGGTTAATCCAGATGGTACTAACACAAACTCATAGTGACCATATCTTGTCCTAAAGGAATTTTTGTGGATGTATTCACCCTTGATTCAGACTTGATGGTATCCAGATCTTAATTCAATCTTTGAGAAGATGGAAGCACCTCCCAATTGATCGAACAGGTCATCGATCCTGGGTAAGGGTTACTTGTTCTTTATGGTTACCTTATTGAGTTGTCTATAATCTATGCACTATCCGAGGGTACCATCTTTCTTTTTCACAAACAAGACTGGTGCTCCCCATGGAGACATGGTGGGATGGATATAGCCTTTGCCCATCATTTCTTTTAGTTGTAATTTGATTTCAACTAGCTCAAGTGTGCTCATCTTATAGGGTGTCCTAGACACTGACATCGCTGCTAGTGCAAATTCTATTGAGAAGTCAATGTCCCTTCTTAGAGGTAGACTCGGTATCTCTTACAGAAATACATCTCTATATTCTTTTAGTGTGGGGTGGTCTTCGAGGCTTGGTTTGTCATATTCAATTGATTCCAACACTTGTATCACATATAGTGGAAATCCCTTTCTACAATACTTTCTCATTTGCAGGGCTGATATTCATCTCACCGAGACAGGTTTTTGGATCCCTTGAAGGGTTATCCTTCTTCCTTCTTCACTTACACATTATAAGGTTTTATGGTAACAGTTCAGTCTAGCTTTATATTAGGCTATCCAGTCCATACTAATCAACAAGTCATATGATCCTAGGGGTAGTATGTTAAGGGTTGCTTGGGTGGGGAATTCACCCATAGTGAATTGGCAAGCTGGTATGACCTCCGCTACCTTTCTTTTGGTGCCA
>JZKD02S2017955.1:460708-478132 GCA_000966675.3 Picea glauca | reverse complement strand
CCTTCCCACAAAAGAAACTTTTGGTCTCCAAAAGTATCAGCTTCAATCCATCATCAAGTGCATGCAAATGTCTCTAAAAGGCACGTTCCCTTAAGACTCCTTCACCCATGTTCTTTGGAATCGGAACACAACACTAACACCTACAACTACTGCAATGCAAATGCCTGAAAAAGGCACATCCCCTCAAGACTCCTTCACCCATGTTCTTCGGAATCGGAATGCAAATGCCCACATCTGCCACTGCTTAAAGTCGCAACCTGTAATTGATGATAACATGGAGCTGTGACTAATCATACCTGTTTACATTTTTTTTTGAAACACTTGCCAAGAGTTTATAACCACACTCATTGATCAAGTTTACATGAAAATTCCAAAAATAGGCTTAGGCAAAAATGCCTCAATCAACTTTTTACAAAGAAGCCAACAAGGCTTAATGCGCAAAAATACGCCTCACTCTTCCTCACGTAAGAGTGGCTAAACAAGCCTTTTCAATGCTTCATAATCATCTTTTACATGGAAATTACATGCTTCGAAATAAAACGAAGGCTCAAGACCTTTACATGGCCAACACATCAAATCTGATGTCAAAATATGCACTATGGTGAGAAATCCTCATGGAAAAAAATTACTAGAGGTGGAAGTTCTCAAAATCCAACTACAACATTACGAGCATCATTTCCAAAGTGCCCCTTCCATGCCATCTTTCCACATGGTAAATATTTTTAAATAGTTCACATAGAAGAACTATAATGGACATACCTATTTTGCAAAAGGTGCCCTTGGAATTTGGTCTTCGGTTTATGGTTCCAATGATGGTATCTTGACAATCAATACTATGGCCTCCATGCTAACGTTCACGATGTTGTGGCATGTCTTTGGCTCTCAATCTTATGATTGAACCTTGTACAAAGGTTTATAGAACCTCGATCTGTGGTCTCGGTTCCATGGCATGGCTTCTCTGCAACTCGACGGTAAGTAAACAGTGGCAACGCCAAAACTTGTCGATTGTATAACCACTGCTACATATGTCATCCAATGGATAAGTAACGGGTTCAACTCATCTGCTTCCTATCTTTTCATATTCCATATATCATATAACCATATGCTATCTTTTAATTACCGTCGAAATGTTTCGATAAAGCTGCCACATAATAATGTTCCACATATGAGATATTCCAGCCATGCCAAGGATCTGAACTCCGCTATATGGGATCGGTTAGTGCCACATTTGATGTCTTGCCAGAACGTTACACATCATCAATGTTGCAATATGTTATAACTAACCGCGCATCCAATGCATAGTCGCCAGATTTTATATAACAAACCGTGCACAAAACGTTAACACTTGACTGCGCACCCATCGAGCTAACCGTCAGACGTTACGTTAAGACTGTGCAAAAAAAATTACGAACCAATGTGATAACCGCCACTAATCATGGCATGGTCGTTGGCCATGAAATCACTGTCAAATCCATAACCAACATTGGAGAAGCTTGGCCAAAATCACAAAACGGTGGCCGAAGAGGGTAAAGAGCTTTGCCAAAACTGGGATCTTGGCTATCAGTACTATGTATCCCTGGATTCTTGGCTATCGGTGCCCGTATCCAGTGCGCACAATTGTATTTCCAGCTATCAGTGTTGTAAGATCTGTGTTTCTTTCAGCTGTGCCTGTCAAACCTTCAGTCGCAGAAGCACCGTTAGCATTGCCATAATTAAAATTCTAGTCATCATTGTCTTCAAGTACCTGATCCTCCTCATCAGAATCTTCCACACATTCAAATACGCTTGAAACAGGAGATTTGGGAGTTGTTGGTCGAATTAGTGATGCTGCTGCTCTCTTTCTAGAGCTTGGATGATTGAGATATTGGCTGCTTCATTCCTGTCGGGTGTGGAGGCGGGGAAGGCCCGCGGGTATGGAAGCAAGGTTACCGAAGGAACCAGTGAGATCCTTGTTATCGTGAGCCCCATTAGACCATTTCACGGTTGTGAAATCAGGCATTGAGGTGGAGCTTTGGTAGTAGACGCCTTCTCTGTTACGCGAAGGGGAGACGGGATTCCTCCACCTGCCATTTTTGTTGGACTGGTGGCAGGTTTTAACTGTGTAATAGTCGTCGTTATCTCTATTTTCGTTGGGCTTGCTCTCAAGGGTTCATTCCTCGTCGGCTGTCGATTTCTTCCTACGAGAGTCGAGAGTCTGTTTGAGCACCTGATCGACACTCCATTTGTGAAGGTAGAAGGTGGAGACGACGGAGAAATGAAAATATCCTTGGAGGTCAGGCAGAGTTGCCAGATCTCAGCCTCGGAGAGTTGGACTTGTTTAGCTAATCTCCTCTCCTTCGCATCCAGTCCTTTGCAATGATGCCATTACTTCTCGATTCTGAGTCGGAAAATTTTTGAGTGTTTTCCATCAAAAGGGAGATACCTACCCCCATAAAACTCAAAATTTTGCAACATAGCAGAAATAAAACTTGCAGAAACATTATAAACTGCTTACTGAACCAGCACCAAGCACTTTCATATCGTAATCATGCTTTTCCAATGGTGGATGGAGCCTCCTTCTTCACGGGCTCTTTGACATTCTGCTTGCTTGACTTGTGGCGAATTTCAGGGTGAAATTTCTAGCACTTCTTCTCCCGATGGCCACTAATTTTGCAGAAATTGCAGAAATTCCTTTGTTTTCCATTCAGCTGTACATTCCTTGCAGGAGGATATGTAAGGTTCTTCTTCTACTTGATATCACTTCTCATGGACACATCCGTCTTCTTAACCCACATTTTCTTTGTTTGATGCTTAACTACATCATGGTTAGAAGATCTATGGAAGTAATCATTTCTCTTATATGCAAAAGAAGAACTTGAATGACTGTTATACCTTCCTGACTTGTCCTTGAACTGATGAGGACTAACTGTCTTGATTCCCTTCTTGGAATCCGGTGGTGAAGAGATGGATTTCGCTTCACCAACTTTCGAGCATTCTCCTTTCTCTTCATGTCCATAACCCAAGCCTGCAAATGGTTGTCTTGGTACAACCTCCAATGGCTGGGTGACTCCTTGAACATTAATGCCAAGTCCACCTCCTCTATACCCCATCTTCGTGAGGATCTTCATGCCAACATTAGTTTCATATTGAGAGAAAACAGAATATGAAGAAACATCATATACCTTGGTTTGAGATGCAACATCCATCTTCTCTACCTTCTACAACTTAGTTAATAACTCTTCTTTGTCTCGTAGCATTTCTTGAAGCTCCTGCTTCTCCTCTTCAGCTACTTGCAAAAGTCTTCTCAATTCTGCATTGTCAACTTGAATGTTGTCATTGATCTCTGGCAACTCTTGCATTCTTTCAACGTGTTTCTCTCCTCTGCCCATCCTGCAAAGCAGTCACCTGCTCTGATACCACTTGATCCGTAAACAGGTCGAGTACTACTCTCCCAAATGTTTACAATGTGAGGATCGTTAAATTGACTATGGCTTATATAGGTTTTATTGAGCATATTAGTTCATTTATCATAAAGCATTACAAGCATAAACATAATACAAATGAACATTAAGGAGTATAAAACACATGAAGGCAAATAAGAAAGAGACAACCGATGTTGATAACGGAGTTCACCCCTCCATCTCTGGGGCTACATCTCCGGACCTGCTCCAACTGGAATGCAGATCTTCTATATTCCTTCTTCAAAGTGAGCTCTCAAAACTCTCTTACATTCAAGGATTATGGCTCTTCATTAGCTCGGCACTATGGCAAGCACTCTCTCCTTTCTCTCCTTCTTCCAACATGGCTCACATAAGGAATATATATATTCTTTCCTTACTCACTCTCCAACTAAGAGCATTAATTACAAGATCCACAATTGTAGGATCTGATTACAAAGAAGGAAAAACAAGATCCTTAAAAGTAGGATCTTCAACCATCTTAGGCTAAAAAATGGAAAAGTCTCAAAACTACCCAAATACTTTCCAACCATGCCCTTGATTCTCTCAACCTACAATTGAGAAAAAATGGCAAATTGGTGTGAGGTGGTTTCTCACATGAAAACCAATTTCCATAATTAATAAATGAATAATATGTGAGACAAATTTTCTCTCACGAATATTAATCATTTTAATTACAAGTGAATAATAATAATGCATGAGTTATTAAAGCTCATAAAATGCATAATTAAATGCATGAGCACTTCATAAATGCGTGAGAAATAAAACTCAAGAAAGCATAATCTTAATCCACTTAAACACTTTTGTGGCCACCTTGAAATCAATATGGCGCTAAGTTCTTTCACGTGCGGAGATCCATTCGGATCAATGGCGATCTTGGAAAGTTTCTCTTAATGTTTTTCAAGCACATAAACCAAATTCTAAAGAATCTCAAGTAATCGCTTACTTAGTAATCAGATGGATTGGTTTTAGTGCATCAACATCATCATCATCATCAAATTGATAATGTAAAAATCCATTATCATGATCAAATTGATATTGTAAAAATCCATCATCATCATCATCCTATAAAATATGTTAAGACCAATTTACACCAATGTTGAAGTAATCACTCTCATATAGAAGGCCGTGAACAAAGGGGAAATGTAAAAATCCATTATCAATCTCAAATTAATATTGTAAAAATCCATTATCATCATCAAATTGATATTGTAAAAATCCATCATCATCATCATGATCATGTTAAGACCAATTTACACCAATGTTGAAGTAATCACTCTCATATAGAAGGCCATGAACAAAGGGGAAACTCTTTAATAATTCATATTATTTTATTCAATCCTACCTAAGTTTTAAGTGATTGTTTTTAACAATGCTTCTATTAATATTGTTTTTTGATTATTTTATTCAATCTTACCTAAGTTTTAAGTGATTGTTTTTAATATTGTTTTTAAATGTTTATTTTATTAATTCTATTAATATTGTTTCTTTACATTCAAAAGAATCTTTCAATTTCTGTAATGTCACATTATTATTTTATTTTATATAATTTAATCCTTATTTTTTTTGCTGCCAAATAACCATCAACTTCTGTGATGTTAATATTCTTGTCCACGCATTTATTAAGTTTGTTTTTTTCCATGTAATTAGTCTTTCACGTTATATTAATTCACTTGGTTTTGCTAGATATTTTAAAGTTTTGTATTTTTTTTTGTTTGTTAATTTGTGTGGTTGGATTTTAACATCACGGAGTGGCTTAACAACACACTCCGTCACCGATTGTCCTACATCTCAAAGACTTAAAATTTTGTATTTATTTGTAATTTTATTTTTATTTGAATTTATATTTATTTATTTATTATTAATTTTCTATGTGATTTGATTATGTAGTTTTTATTTCTTAGACTTTGGGGATAGAATGATGATGTTATATAGATAAAACTTATACATTATGTAGAACTTGCATCAACTGTGTTATAATCCATTTAACATAATATCCTTAATTCTAAGGATTCGAGTACATTAAAGTTAATCCAAATTATGAGTAGTGTATAATGTTTATTATATATAAACGGAAATTATATATATGTAAATAGCTAAGTTTTAAAAACTCTGTGAAGAAGTGAAATTATATATTTTTAATGTATTATTAATTGATTATTTTGAATGGTGTATTTTTTAGTACACATTTTATGTTGTATGAATTTTTTGAAAGTGGAAACTATATCTGGAACAAGTAGAAGTTTTTCTCAAATTTGTAGGAAATGTCAAGTTGGAAATGTCGATATTATATATTAAAAAATATCAAAATTATTTTAGATTATAATGTATATATTTTAAATTTTATTTCAACAAATTGAAGGTTAATAGAGGACAATGTTGCCCCTACGAATAACTACAATATCAAAATTACTAATTTAATTTGTGTTAATAATTATACGAATACAATTAACACAATATTGAAACTTTAATATCCATAAAGATTCAATTAGAAATTGAGAAAGAAAATACATATATAAAATTTTAATATCTTTTTAAAATCAAACTTTAAGCATATAAACTTCAAACATCTTTGTAAATTTTAAGCATTATTCTTGTTCTATTGGAAAAAACTAAACAATATTACTATTTTAATATGAAAATACAATAAAAATCAATGATATGGTTGATTGATATCAACAACAAAAAAATTCCAGAAAATGCTTGCCATGGATATGGTATTGATTTATTAGACTTTCATATTTAGTTTAAGCTCGAAGGAAAATACACATGTATTAAAAAAATTCCATATCCACAACTATAAAGTGAATATTATTAAGTTTTTTCATTTATTTAAAATAATGTTTAGGTGTAGTTTAGTTTTATTTTTATAGTGATATTTTGAATCAATATAATAAAATTATTTGTAATAGATTGTGTTTCTCATAATGGAATAAAAATATTTACATTTTAATTTAATAATATCTAAAATAGGTAATTATTAATACTAAAATTTATAAATATAATATTAATTTAAAGCTCTCTATTTCAGAAAAACATTCTCAAGCTCTCATTTCCTTGATGTTGAAGCTTCCAAAAACCTTCCAAATTTCCAAAACTGTTCTCAGTCAATTAAATGTGTTTGGTACCCATTCCCAAGCTCTTGAAACTTCAGAAACTTTCAGTGATATTAGAGATGTCTGTAGTGGTCCTTAATTGAATATTTACATTTTAATTTAATAACATCTAAAATTGGTACTTATTAATACTAAAATTTATAGATATAATATTAATTTAAAGCTCTCTATTTCAAAAACCCATTCTCAAGCTTTCATTTTCTTGATGTTGAAGTTCCCAAAATACTCCCAAATTCCCAAAACTGTTCCAGCCAATTGGACACCTTTGGTACCCATTCCCAAGCTCCTGAAACTTCAGAAACCAGTTTCAGTGATATTAGAGATGTCTGTAGCAGTCTTAATTGAATATTTACATTTTAATTTAATAATATCTAAAATTGGTACTTATTAATACTAAAATTTATAAATATAATATTAATTTAAAACTCTCTATTTCAGTAAAGCATTCTCAAGCTCTCATTTTCTTGATGTTGAAGCTCCCAAAAAAACTTTCAAATTCCCAAAACTGTTCCCAACCAATTAGACACGTTTGGTACCCATTCACAAGCTCCTAAAACTTCAGAAACCAGTTTCAATGATATTAGAGATGTTCTCATTTTCAAGCTCTCATTTTCTTGATGTTGAAGCTCCCAACGTGGCGACCTCCGTTCCACCATCTAACTGGCTGCGACAAACAATGGCGGCCAAGCGCCGCTATATTGTCGAGCATTTTCCTGGTGGACTTAAAGGTAAATTGCCCCAGTAGTGGGCCTTTTTACATCTTATCCCAATTTCTGCAATAATTAAACGTACTGGCTTGCGTTTTGGGTGTACCCCGTTTACGTGAATTCGGCAGCGGTAGTGGTGTAATAGATCACTGCGTTTATCTCATATGGAAAATAAATCAATCGTCATTATTGAATCTTATTACTTGATGGACAATTTATCTAGTTTTTTTGGGGTCTGAAGTGATGTAAATTTGGATAAAATTGTTATTTTCTGTTATTTAAATTGTATTTCTGAATGCATAAATGGATTCAGTGTGATGAAATTTTTTTGAGGCATTCAGATTATACAAACTTAGCTACTCAAATCTGCAGATCCAATCATTTATCACCTGATTTCAGGCAAAATCAAAAGCAAAAAATTACTTAAAAACCTCAAAAAAAAAAAAAAAAACACACGTTTAAACTACTGCATTTAAAATTTAAAGTGAATTGAAATATTATTTCTTGTTTATATTATAATTGTCTTATCCAAACATCATTTCTGATACTTTTTAAATTAAATACGTTATATTTGAATTTGCAACTGGATTAGGCATTTAACACTCTCGGGCCACATTATGATCGAATATTTTTTGGGATTCATTGAATTAATGAGTTGCATGTCAGATCAATTGAGGTCTTCTTATGATTACTTTTCCATAGTTTTAGCTGAGATATTGTTATTATCAAAGAACCTAGTGTTTTTTTTTTGCTGAAAGCCTGTGAATGTGCTTCTAAATCCTTTATATCTAATAAAAGAAGTTTTGCAAACAACTATAGCTACTTAGTGCAGATTGCTATTAAAATCTGGTAAGATAAAAACCAGTCTTTTTTGGTAAAGAAGTTGAAATAGTTTTATATCTTCTAAATCCTTTATATCTAATAATAGTTTTGCAAGCTACGTAGTGCAGATTGCTATTAAAATTTGATAAGATGAAAACCTGTTTTTTTGTAAAGAAGTTGAAATAGTTTTATATCTTATAGCAGATTGCTATTAAAATTTGATAAGATGAAAACTTTTTTTTTGGGTAAAGAAGTTGAAATAGTTTTATATCTTATAGTTGTAATATTTTCTGCAATTGTATTTTGTACAGTAAATATGTTTCCTAAAGTTAAGGAAAGGAACCAGAGAATTGAGGGCCTAGAAGATAAGGATTTCTGTGAAAGAAGAAACCCCGATTCTACTGTCTTCTCAGATACAACTCAGTACAGGACACATGACAAAATGATTATGTTGTTTCTGCAACAATTCCCATTAAATTTTTTTCCTCCAAAGATATTAAATGGATCGCTTCTACTAAATTCTTACACTAGCTGCAAAGATCAAAGAGTGATTCCTCAATTTCGAGCAATCTTGTGGTGTCTGTAGAAAATGGAAAGCATGTGGCTGCCATGTCTTTTCCAAAATTACAAGAGTCCGGAAGCTTGGCAGGTTCTTACCATCGAGTTATATTTGTGCATTTAGTTACTTTAAATATAATATAATAATATTTGATAATAGAGAAGCAGTGATGCAAGCCTATATATTTTGTAAAGTTATTATGTTGTTAGATTGATGAAGGGAACTGTAAAAAATTAATAAAAATTGAAACAAAAATTTATAAAGTTTATTTTGTAAACCAGTCGAGCAAATTACAGGAAGGGATGATTTTAAGGATGAAAATTTATTTTAAAATGTAAAAACCTTCATAAATCTTACAGTTTAACCTCTAAAATCATTCCTGAACTGCAAATTGCCAAATTCAAATTGAAACTAGATTGATGAAATACATATTTATTAATTTGCCATCTTAATTCGTTTCATTAAAAAAAAAACATAATGGAGGTGAAATCCAATCTGATAAACATTAGAACCGTACGAACATAAACCCTAAAGTGAATATTTTTGGGACCCGATGATTCAGCGAAGACAATGGGCATTATATATATATATATATATATATATCGTTGATTTCCATTTTGGCTTTCATGTGTTCAGAACTGGGCTTGAATGGCAGGAGTTCCAACTTCCACTTCACTAATCTGTCTGAAATGGATATTCGAACTAAATTGCATTAAATGAAATAGAGTTGTAAGCGTGGGGTACAGATAATAATATGATTTTCAAAGTTGATAAAGATTCTCGAAACCCTTTTTCGGTGGATTTTAAGGGAGAAATGTGGGTTTAAGTTATAGTTATGTGGATCAAAATTCGAAGGTCTAATTTTTCCACAAGGCTCTTTAAATTTATCACCATTTTTACAATGTAGGTTGCTCCTGCATTAATGAGCGACATGAAAGAAATGCACAGTTGTTAACATATGTGTGACTTGGATAAGTTTTGTGCAGTAGTTGATTCAGGTTTGATTTCAAGGAAACAAAAATTTAAAACTACCTGTCATTGTTTCAGATCTAGAACATGGTAGACATTGTTTATGGATTTCAGAAATCATATGGATTTCAGAAATCAATTTTCCGCTGGGGTTTTTGTCATATATTTTGCAAGATGCTCCCTCAAAAAGTACCTTATAGCTATGTTCAATGAGTTGTCCTACACTTACCTGTATATGTTTCAGATCTGGAACATGATAGACATTGTTTATGTCTTTCTTTACATTCTGTTTAGTAAGAATAGAAACAGTTCCTTTTCCTTTAACTTTGACTAAAGAATCATTTCCAAGTGTAATATCAGATGAGAGTGAAGAATCAATGCATGAAAGTAAATCTTTGTTACCTGTCATGTGATTGCTGCATCCACTGTCCAACAACCAGAGATCTTTAGGTTATTTTTCAGTCTTGTGACATGAGAGAAACATACCTCCGGAGGTTTCTCCCGTATGATTTGACACATGTGCTCTGCCTGAGAGATGATCTGCTTGCTTCTTCCTGCATTCAGATTCATAGTGCCCATACTTTTTGCAGTAATAGCATTGTATGTTTGATTTCTCAATTGATCTTTTCCCTCTGCCTCTTTGAGGCTAAAAACTCTGATTCTGATCTTGTTGCCTGTGTGCTTGGAAGTGTTGATTCGACTGTTGTTGTATGTGTCCTCCACTGGAATAAGGATTTCTATGACTGCTCTGTCTTCCTTGGTGATCTCTGCCTTGCCCTCTGCCTCTCCCTTTGCTGAAGAAGAATTGTGTTTTGAAAGCATTGGTGATTGACTCATCAGTGAGATGCAGTCTGGTCTCATGTGTCACCAGGGAACCGATTAATTCATCTATTGAAAAACATGACAGATCCTTGGATTCAAGGATTGTTGTTACAACCATTTCAATTTTCTTTGGTAAACTTCTGATAATTTTCTCAACAATTCGTTGATCAGTGATGGTTTCACCAGTCAATCTGATCTAGTTCACGATGCCCATGACTCTGGTCATGAACTGATCCACATTTTCGGACTCTGTCATCCTTAGAGTCTCGAATTGCGTCCTCAAGGTCTGCAGTTTAACTGTTTTGACCCTATCATTTCCTTTATAGGAAGATATAAGGATGTCCCAGGCCTGTTTTGAAGTACCAGCGCCTCTGATTTTTGAGAAAATCGAGTCATCCACAGAATTTTGAATCCAGAATTTAGCTTTATTTTCTCTGTTTCTTAGCGTTGCCTGAGCAATTTTCTGTTGATTAGTCATGGAAGACAGGTCTGCTGGATCTGGTTCCACATATCCATGATCCACTGGATCTCAACACTCTTGTGCTTGCAAGAATGATCTCATTCGAAGAGACCAGAACTCATAGTTTTTTCCAAGAAGAATTAGACCCTGAGTTGGTCCTAAATTGCTAGACGTCGCCATCTTTTAAAGAATTTAACAAAACAAAAAAAAAATCTTATTTACCTGTTTCTCGCGCGTAAAACCGGGTCTGCTGCTTTCTTGCAGTGATTTCAGAACTCTGCGATTCGAGATTTCGCAAGTTTTGACTTCGCAAGTTTTGTCTTCGCGATTCTGACCTCGGAACTTCGTTATACGAGCTCTCCGAATTCTTGTCTCTCCAGCTTCCGATCGCCGAAACGCCGAAGAGGGCTTAATGGACTTAGATTGGTCCTCTGTCTCCGAACAATATGACCACATGCCTAAAGGTTAAAGTGTTGCTGGCTTTTCGTGAATCGGAGAATAGCGATGCCTTTGCCAGTTCTTTGTCCCTCAAATTGCCGAAATCCAAAGTATCATGGCACTTATTCAAACGCCTTTTTGGGATTTCGTGTTTCAAGGCTTCAACGGTTTTTCTACGACAATCCTGGGTCCTTCAGACTCCCGATATGCGAAATGCCGAAATTTCGCCTGTGGACAATTCAACAGTCTAGATATTCCTGTGATCTGACGGACCAGATCCTTTTGAGATTTCGCAACTCGTTATTTCGGGATTTCACGATTTCGCGTATTGGGGTTTCGAGTGCAGTCCCCTTTGCTCGTCCAACTCCCGATTCTCGATTTTGCGATAGAGTCAGATCAACAACTCACGATCTTTCTCGATCCAACGATCCAAAATAACTCGTGATTTTGAGATTCGCAAATTCTCACGGTAGTCTTCTGACCTTTACAAGTCAGCGAAATGTCGAGATCTCACCACGTGTCTCTTAATGGATGGTCCAGATGATTTCGGGATTTCGCGAATTTACAAGTTGAAATTTCTCCTGTGCGCTCCAGAGGAATAAACCTTGTGCACTTTCTTGCGGATCCAACGACTGTCGGTCCTCTGCGCAAGATCTAATGGCTGAAATTTTTTTGCCTTTTCTGCGTGCTCCTCATCCCTTCTGAACTGGATTTCCACCTGAGATCTTTTCGGAGGACGGATCTTACTGCTGCGCCAGCTATTCTTTGCTCCTCTAATTTGATCTTTGCTATATTTGAAGGAATTTTCTCTTGTGGAAGAAAATTTTGTGATTCTTTCAAAGATTTGAAAGAATTTCACGAGTTCTTTGAAGCTTAGCATTGTCTGTTGCAATCTTTGATGGATTTGAGAGAATTCCCATAAATCTTTAAATGATTCTGCCTTCTGTAGGAATTTAACGAATTTGAATGAATTCTTCGAGTTCTTCAAATGTTCCTGTGTCCTGCAACTCTTCTTCATGAATCTTTTATGAATTTGAAAATTTTGCAAGAATCTTTATTGTTTCTCCATTTGCATTCTTTGCTTCCTCAATATTTTGAGCGTATAGCGCTTTGTTTCCTCGTGTGAGCTTCCTACGAGGATCTTTTGAGAGTATTACGGACAACTTTCCAAGCCTTGTGAAAAGTCTGTGTCGCGTGCTCTCGTGATCTGTCTATGCTCTGCGCTGTGAGGATCATGTTTCTCTCCAGCCTATGTGAAGAGGCTTACTACTGTAGCTCTGATACCATGATAAATTGTGAAGCAAGAAATGCAGAGAGAAAGAATAGAACAGAAAACAGTATATTGGAATATAAGAAGAAGAGTACAAAACCAGTACATGAAGAAGATCATGAAGAAGTACTATGCAAAGGGAAATAGCTGAGCTAAATAGGCTCAAGCAAATCAAGAATAAAAAGTACAGCTGGCCAGGACAGCTGGCAGTGTACAGTCAGCCTGTTGAGGTTACATTATATTTAACAAGTATTACTGGCATTGAACTGAACTGTATGTAAATCCATACCGGCTGCAGTTTCAAGTTTTGATCAACATGTTTCTCGATTTTGTTTTACTAATTTGTCAACTCCATGTACATTTTGGTTACAAAACCAACAAAATGACAGCCGACATCTCACTAAATGAGTTGTGAACTGACTGACCATCATTCTCACAGTATCTTCCAATTATGGAAAATCCATAAATTAGATACCAAATGCACAATCGTTAAAGTAGATCGCTTTAGAAAATTTCAATTGATGTTTATTTTAAATTTGTATATAAAAGTAAGCTCAAGGAATATTTCTCGTTACTGTGAACCAATTCCCTGTTCAATTTTACATTTAAACTCATTACAATCTGCAAATATATTCACGAGAGTTAGAAACAAACAAAACTATAGTGGATTTTAATGATTTCCCCATCACATCAAAGTGTTAGTGTTTAGCTGATATGTGTAATCCATATAATCTAGTTTAGAACAAGGGAGATGCATGACTGCTGGAATAACCTCATTGATCTACTACTTTACATTTTGCACCCGGTACAAACATAACTCCATTTTTGTGTTGCTTTTCATTTACCACCTCATGATAAACATGATCAAGAATTACCTTTCATACCTAGGGGAATCAGCTAGAAACAATCTTCTCAATCCTAATAAATGTGCCAGCTGAATATGTTTGAAGTTATAAATAAAGAAAAAGAAAAATTAAAATTAAATACCTTTATATCACTTTAAAACTATAGCATGTAACACACTTTAAAGAGGTTTCTTCTAAAAGAATGGCATTTGTTGATGGGATTCATGCCATGTGCACAGCTACATTCACCTACTTGCATGTGTATAGGCCATTGAGGCTAAGCACCATAACTAAGCTAATTTTGTTGAGTTTTGTTTATCTTGGGAAGTGGTCCCTTTGTGGTTGTGTGTCTCTAACCACAAGAGGGAAATGATTTGAACTTTGTACCATTTATTTATGTCTAATTTCACATTGATTTTATCCTTAGTCAAAAAGGTGAAATTTGTCACTTAAGGCAAAAGTGACTATTAATTCACGTTGTGGGTGAATTAAGGGACATAAAGCAAATTTAGGAAACTTAACCAAAAGTGGGTTTCTAAGTGAGATACTTGAGATGAGATTTCACCCATGGATTAGAGATGACTAAAGATGATCTTAGTCATTGATCTTTAGGTTTGGCCTAAGGATGGCTTAAGGGGGCGCATAGGGAAAATAGAGGCATTCATTGTTCACTTGATCACCTTGAGAGTTTGCTGAGGAGAAGAGAAGTGAAAAATGAGGTTTTAGAGCAGCTTGCTTGGGAGCACTTGTTCATGGAGGGTGCAAGGAAGCTTGGCGCTTCATTCATTTGTGTGTTGAGTGTTTACTAGTGGGAGGGCACAAGCTAGCATACACTAGTTGGACTGGAGATATCTTAGATCTAGTTCGTGCATTGTTGAGGGTGCATACAAGTGGCATATTGTATGCAAGGGATCTTCAATCAGCCAAGCGAAGAGAAAGGATGCATCATTCTTCAAGCTTGGAAAAGGAAATTGAAGAGCACATTCTTCAAGGAACTTGTTTGCATAGCTTGAGAGGAGCTTGCAAAGTGGACAAGTTCCATTGTATTTACTTCCTTGTTATATATCTCAAACTGGTTTTCCTCGAGGGGTTTTTTTCTAGGGTCATGTTGACCAAAACCACAATGAGTTCATTTTTCATGTGTGCTTAGTTATTTATCAACTGTAAAGTAGTTAAAATATCTAGAGGAGTATTGTATGTTTTAAGGTTTATGCATGTGCTAACCTTGGTTACTAAAACACTTGCAAGGGCATCTTAAAAGAGATTGCAATAATAAGTTTGAAGGAAAATTTGAGGCATAGAAATATTGGACTTGTTTGTTTTCCTAAAACATCAACAAGGATAGTTCTAGAACCTTAAACATAGATCCCAACAACAAGTCAAACAAATACTTGTTGGGAAACCATTAGTTCCTCATAATTTTACATGGTATCAGACCCTAAGGGCTAAGTTTTGGCTGATTTGTGGAGCATACAGTTGGAAGAATTTTTGAATTGTTTTAGATAGTTTTGGATAACCTATTTTCACACCTGTGTAAACATGAGTGAGGCTATGTTATTTTACAGTGTTTAGCATCGGTTTTGGATTAAGTGGGAATTCATGTCAGTGACACAGATGAGGGCAGAGGATAGACTAGCAAGAGATAGCAACTGGTCCCCTTCGAAGACTAAGATTGTATTTGTCTTGGAGTATCTTGAACTATGGGATATATTTTAGGCTCCAGTAGTTCTTCCTCTTGTCATTGCTCCCTTGGTTGTAACAAAGATCAGGAAGAGGAACAATAAGTAAAAGATGACTATCTGTGATGTGGTGAGAGACCATCTCATACCTCATTTTACTAGTAAGGAGTTTTCCTTTGAGATGTGGGACTCATTGTGCAAACTCTACTAGATTCCTAATCAGAGCCAGAAGATGGTTCTGCAGGAGAAGCTCAAGAACATTAAGATTCTCAAGTCAGAGTTGGTGATCTCATACCTTAGGAGATTTACTCAGACTCGAGATGAGTTGGCGGCAGTTGATGAGATTGTGGATCCCATGGTTTTGTTGTTGACAGCCTTAAATGACTTCTCCAGACCTTGGGGTACTTTTGTGCGAGGTGTTGTGGCCATGGAGGCTATGCCCAGTTGAGAGAGATTTTGGGATGACATCCTACATGAGGAGTTGAGGTGCAACTCTAGATATCTAGGCGAGAAACATGTTGTAGAGGGTGAATAGAATCTTGATATTTATAAAAAGGGAAAGAAGAAGACTTCTCATGGTGCTATACAGGGTCCCAAGAGAGGGGTCAAGCCACATGAGAGTGGTAGTGGGCAGAACAGAGATATGGACAAAGTGAATTTATTTTCTTGTAAGAATATGGGACACTATGCTCGATAGCATCCCAGCATAAATAAGAAGAGGTCGGTTGGTACAAAAACTACAATAGATGAGGAGGAGTTCATGACTCATTTTGAGAGGGAGTGTGCCTTCCTTATTTGTTGTGTGTCAGTTGAGACAACACCCAACATTTGGTATCGATTCAGATTATTTTCAGAATGAAATGAGAGTGGAGATACAATAAATAAATGTACAGAGATATCTCATATATCCAATAATATAACAAAAATATATCATAGATGCAACCATAAACACAGATACAGTAATACACAATTTCTATTAATGAGAGAAATGTACAAAACTGTAGAAATACAAAGTGAAAGACTCGCTAGAATGGTGGCAACTTATCTCTGAGAAGAGATGTGATTACTACTCACATTCACAATAATATGATTACAATGAGGCTCTAAAGGAGTTTTTAACATAAATAAAATCCAAAACCCTAACCTCAGAAGATGAAAAGTCAATAGTTTTCTGGATCTTGTTTTGGGTAGTTTGGTGTATCAACTTCCCGAGGGCGTAACTTTGGCATACGATCTTTGTTTGGGGTGCATGATAGCTCATTGGAAAAGTATCGCCGAGGAGATTCATTTTGGGGGCTCAATGAAATCCTTCAAATATTATCGAGGTGATCGATCCTAAAAATACTTCATTTAGGCCCTCAAAGTGGCCTCAGAAGTTTAGGAACCAAAAAACTGCTAAAAATAATAAGTTGCCAGAAGACTTTTTTGAGACAGTTGGAATGGATGGGTGGTCATCGATATCCACCTCAATCAATCCTCCCTCCTTAGGAAGAAATGGTATCCATTGCATTGAGTGACCTGGGGAAAGGGAGAAGCATTTGTTGAATCTGCATCTTGATGAGTTGTTTGCCTTGTTGGAGAAGTTGTGTTTCTTAACTTGTTGAAGGTTGTAACAAACCTATGGTAGGAAGGGTTGGACCTTTTTAACCAGTCTGGATACATTCGATGACTATGTGAAGAAGGAATCCTTGTGCTTTGCTTCAATATTATCGATTTTTCTTATGCTGGAAAAAAGGTGCTTGGACTAAGGTTGTAGTGGTGTTCTTCTGATCACCTTTTGAATAGACTGTGAAGAAGCTAAATTTTGTAGTATGAGATACTACCTTGTGGAATTGTTTAGGTGGGATAATAGTTGTAACTACCTTTGGTATTCTATAGAGATGACCCCCTAGAGTAACAATGACACTACGAGGTTGAGACTCATGAATAACATGGCACTTCCACATATATGCCTGGCTCATAAGAACATTACAAACATATAGTAGGGAGCCATCACATAATACCTCATTCTTGAAGGGATGGATGCCATATGACAATTGACACTGTTGGCTAACACCAAGTTCTCCTCCCTAGCAAAGCCACTCGATGTTGTATGGCTACGGGTGTGGTGTTTTCGACAATCCTAATTGTTTAACAACCTATGTTGAGATGAAGTGCTTATGGCTTCCTCTATCAATAATCAAAGGCAGCAGGGTCCACTTCACCCACATCTGCGAATGAAAAAGGTGCTCCCCCTCTTCAGGATCTACTGATTGGTTGAATTGTTGTGGTGGCAACAATAACAGTGGGGTCTACGTCGA
>JZKD02S2017955.1:442741-460658 GCA_000966675.3 Picea glauca | reverse complement strand
ACATTACAAACATATAGTAGGGAGACATCACATAATACCTCATTCTTGAAGGGATGGATGCCATATGACAATTGACACTGTTGGCTAACACAAAGATCTCCTCCCTAGCAAAGCCACTCGATGTTGTATGGCTACGGGTGTGGTGTTTTCGACAATCCTAATTGTTTGACAACCTATGTTGAGATGAAGTTCTTATGGCTTCCTCTATCAATAATCAAATGCAGCAGGGTCCACTTCACCCACATCTGCGAATGAAAAAGGTGCTCCCCCTCTTCAGGATCTACTGATTGGTTGAATTGTTGTGGTGGCAACAATAACAGTGGGGTCTACGTCGATGATCTGTCTTATACCATTATTTTCTGAATCAGATTCTGAATCAGGGTTCGACTCCTTGTCTTTGATCTTGGCCACCAATGACTGTTTTGATCAACATTCATCAGTGTTGTTCCAGGGAATTTTGTGGAAATCACACCATTTTCCAGCGTCCTTCTTCGTCTTTCCATTACCCTTATTTTTCTGTGGCTTGGAATGGTTTTCTGAAGGCTGGTTGTTAGGACCATATTTACCATACTTTGGTTATTGTGGAGTTGCAGACCCGAACTCCCGCTTGTTCTGGTGCTTAAATTTCTGCTCGATTTTCACAAGATATTGATAAGAAACACCCAATGATGAGATGTCCAGGAAATCCATTTTAGTTTGAATGTATCTATGTAGAGCCCCATGATATTTTAGAACCAACTGTCGCTCAGAGTCTTTGATACCTAGCTTGATGTGCAAGGTACAAAAGGTATTGGTGAACTATGACACTTCTTATCCCCTCTCTTGATACAGTGTGGTTCATATCATGTATTGATCGTCATAGTTACCAATAGGGTAAGATTGTTCCTTGACTGCATCCACAAAAAAATACCAAGTGGGATCGACCCCATATATTCTAGACTCCTTTGTAAAAAAATTCTCCTAGTAATTTTCCCACCAATGTTTGACATGGGGGATATTTTTAAGGAGTGTGAATGTGATCTTTTCCCTGTCGAAAAAATTGTGAATAGAGAAATAACCTTCTAGCATATTTAACAATTTTTCTAGGACATCGACATCTATCTGTCCATCAAATATGGGAATATAAAAATTAATTTGCACCTTGAAAGGAGATGTTCCTCCAAAGTGTTCTCTTGATGAAAACACACTAGTTTTTATCAACAAGAGTTGAAGGATGTGGGAAAAATTCTCCATCATTCCGTCCCTCTATCACGTGAGAGCTTGTTCAAGTAACAAATTAATAGAATCGTCTTCTCTATCATTTTTATTTTATTCTTCCATGGAGGGTTTCTTGGGGATGCGAGAGAAATTTTCCTCAAGAGGGACAAGCTTGAGACCCAAATTTCTATACTCGGACCTCGTTGGGGACATGCACTGAAAAAATGATCAAGAGCAGCCTGCTTTGATACCACTGATCCAGATTATTTTCGGCACGAAATGAGAGTGGAGATATAATAAATAAATGTACAAATATATCTCATATATCGAATAATATAACATAAATATATTAGATATGCAACCATAAACATAGATATACAGTAATACACAATTTTTATTAATGAGAAAAATGTACAAAACTGTAGAAATACAGAGTGAAAGACTCGCTAGAATGGTGGAAACTTATCTTTGAGAAGAGATGTGACGACTACTCACATTCTCAAGAAGATGATTACAATGAGTCTCTAAAGGAATTTTTAATATAAAGAAAATCCAAAACCCTAACGCCAGAAGATGAAAAGCCAACAGTTTTGTGGACCCCGTTTTGGGTAGTTTGGTGTATTATCTTCTCAGGGGCGTAACTTTGGCACACGATCTCTGTTTGTGATGCATGATAGCTCATTATAAATGTATCATCGAAGAGATTAATTTTTGGGGATAAATCAGGGCATTTGTGTATCATTGAGGTTCTCAATCCTGAAAATACTTCATTTATTCCCTCAAAATGGCCCCAGAAGTTTAGGAACCGAAAAACTGCTAAAAATAGTAAGTTACTAGAAGATTTTTTTGAGCTATTTGGAATAGGAGGGTGGCCATCGATATCCACCTAGATCAGGTATATATACAATGGATATTCGATCCATATGATGGGTGTGAGAGATAACTTAAATGATCTCAGAGATCCTGATATCAAGATGGATATTGAACTTGGAGATGACACCATTGTCAGGGTTGTTGGGCATGGCACAATGATATTTCAGAGGGATACTATGCCACCCATATTGTTTAGGGATGTGTTGTTTATCCCTGGGATGAAGAAGAATCTCATCGCAGTTTCCACCCTCCAAGACAAGGGTCTTGAGGTGTCCTTTAGAGGTACAAAGGTTCTCATACACCCTAAGGGGTCCAGTATCACCTCTGAAAAGGTGATTGGAGTGAGGGATGGAGAAATGTATAGGCTGTTTTTTTAGCCACTGCATGCCTTGGTAGTGAGTAGCAACAACAATAGTCAGATATGTGAGTTATGGCATCAGAGGATGTTTCACCTACATCATGGGGCTCTTGGAGTGTTGAGAGAGATTGTAACAGGAGTGCCACAATTTAGCATAGAGGATCATGATGTGTGTAGAGCGTGTTCCCTTTGTAAGTTTACCAATGCTTTATTTTCCATCAATTACAACAGGTCAATTAGGATACTAGATTTGATACACACATATGTGTGTGGGCCTATGTCACGAGTGTCCTAGATTGGTTGCGAGTATTATCTCACTTTCATAGATGACCACTCTAGGAAGACTTGGATATATTTACTGAAGGCCAATAGTGAGGTCTTCAAGAGGATCAAAGAGTTCAAATCTCTTGTGGAGAATCAAACATGAAATAAGATCAAGTTCTTATGGTCAGAAAATGGAGGCGAGTATACCTCCATGGAGTTTGTAGAATTCTATACTGAGGCAGGGATCATAAGGTAGATGACCATACCTTACAACCCCTAATAGAATGGGGTTGGAGAGAAGAAGAACATGGCCATTACATATGCAGTGATATTGATGTTGCATCATCAGGAACTGAGTTTATACTTATGGGATGAGGCTTGTGCTGCTGCAGTTTATCTATAGAACATGAGACCCCACAAAGTTTTGGGGAGGAAGAATCCTGAGGAAGCCTTCACTAAAAGTAGGCCTCATGTTAATCATATTCACATTTTTAGATACTTGACATACTCTCATGTCCCCTAAGAGAAGAGGACAAAGATATATCCCACAACGCAAAAGGGGATCTTAGCTAGATACTCAGAGGTCTTGAATTCTACCAGATCTACATTCCATCATAGCTGAAAGTGGTGTTGACCAGATATTTCATATTTCAGGAGGGTATATATTTCAGGAGGTCTCTCGAGTCAATATATAGAGTTAAGGAGGTCCTACAGATTCATAGTGATGCATCAGAGGGGACACAACCTCAGGTGTCAAGTACACCAGTTTCAGGGGTGACAGGGTCACCTTGCACAACTTTAGTATCACATTTGCAGAGTATTCAGGAAGAGGGTGCAGAGGCTTTAGGATCTCAGAGTATTGGGATGATATATGAGGTTGAGACTCTTGGGCTTGGGGATGTCACTTCGCCTTTGGTTACTCCAGGGAAGAGGAAATCGAGATGGTTTCAGGAGATCTTGAAGGAATCTAAGGAGAATGTTGGAGAGCCCAAGAGGTTGTTCATAGAGAGAAGAGTGCCAAATAGGCTTGGGTCCTACTTGGCTATGGTGACAAGCATCATATATTCAGAGCCCATAAATTTTTCATAGGAGTTTGACCAACAAGTTTGGTGAGAGGCCATGCTGGAGGAGTATGACTCTATCATGCATAATGATGTATGTGAGGTGGTTCCAAGGCTAGTGGGGAAGTGATTTGTGACTTCCATATGGTTTTACAAGACCAAGTATGTTGCATATGGAAACATAGAGAAACACAAGGCCTGGTTTTTGGTGAGAGGATTCTCTTAGATATAGGGAGTCGACTATGATGAGAAGTTTGCACTAGTTGCGCGATACACTTCTATACAAAGCATTATTTCCATAACAACATAGATGGGTTTGAGGATACATCAGATGGATGTAAATACTTCTTTTTTTAATGACTTTATTGAGGAGGATGTGTACATAGAGCAGTCATAGGGGTTTGAGGTGTTGGAGAGATATTCTCATGTGTGACTTATGAGAAAGGAACTGTATGGTTTGAAGCAAGCTCAAAGAGCTTGGTATTCACAGATAGATTCTTATTTGCTTCAAATAGATCTTGATAAGAGCGAGGAACATCCTAACCTCTACTATATCAGTTGAGGTGAGGATACACTTATTCTCATACTGTATGTGGATGACTAGTTCATCACAGGATAATAACATATCATAGTTGAGTGCAAGCTAAGTCTTACATCATAGTTTGATATGACAAACATCATATAGATGCACTATTTATTGGGCATGTAGTTTTGGCAGGAGGAGGGTCATATCTTTCTGGGACAAGGGAAGTATGCAACAAACATCTTTAAAAGATTTCATATGGAGGACTGTAGGCCCATGTCTACACTTATGTCCACCAACTAGAATAAACTTAGTGCTTCATATTTTGGGTTGGTGGATGCTACGAGATATAGGTATTTGATCGAGTCATTGATTTATCTGGTCAACACTAGACCATATATTTTTTTTGTCATGAAAACTCTCATCCAGTACATGGTGGGGCCTAGAAGTGTTCACTGGATTGGGGAAAAGAATGTTCTGAGGTAAATTGCATGATCAATGGATTTTGGTTTGGACTATGTCATAGGAGATGGAGTGAGTTTGGTTGGCTACATATACTCAGATTGAGAAGGATGTGCCACCACTAGTAAATTTGGGTCATTTTGCAACGACCATTTTGATTCTCTTGTGACGTTATGTCGTGGATATTGCAATGAATATTGGGTCCCTAAAATGACGCATTGTATCCCATGGAAAGTGCAATGAATCTGAGATAACATCGCAAGAGAAACGAGACAATGTTTTTGTCGCAAGATAGACAACTTACGGTGGTCATCGCAAGAATGAAAACGAAGGAAATCGTCGCAAGAATGACAAATGAAGATGATCGTTGCAAGAACGAAAATGATGGATGATCCTCTTCACCGCAATACAAAGGAAATATCCTATTTTCTACAACAAACAGGTTGTCGCAAGAGTGATGAAATGTCAATTGATGTGACGAACTATTCATACAATGGACGATCGTCTTCATCACAAGATAAATGACATATCCTAGTTTCTGTGACGAACATGTCATCGTAAGAGTGAAGAACTTTAGATACTTGCGATGAACTATTCATATGATCGAAAATCATCTTCTTCGCAAGACAAACAACATATCCTCTTTTCTATGACGAACCGGTCATCTCAAGAGTGACGAACGATCGATAGTTGCGACGAAATATTCATACGATCGACGATCGTGTTCATCACAAGACAAACAACATATACTAGTTTCTACGATGAATAGGTCATCACAAGAGAGATGGACAGTTCATAGTGGCGACAAACTATTTATAGGATTGACGATCGTCTTTGTCGCAACAAAGACGAAATATATTTATTTAAAAAAAAACAATATTAAATATTAATGCAAGAATGAGGACAAATACAAAGTTTCTACTAAATGGAATATGTGAAAGCTTTGGTAGTAAACATATTTTTCTGGTGTATTGCATTTACTATTTGTATCTAGAAGAATATAAATCTTTAGAAACTAATATGTACAACTTTGATATCTTATGCCATTGCACTATTCCCTACTGTATTGCATTTACTATTGACAACCATAGAAAATATGCTTTGTCTTAATCTCCTTGAAGAAACTCCATTTTCCACCAAATCCTCTCTAAGACTCTCCAACACATTTGACACAAAACAAATTATGAAAGTAATATCTCCAATTGAAGCATGTGTAAAAGTGTGTCACAATTGGTTTTCAAGTTTTATTGAATTTATGAGAATATATGTTTTTTTATGAAGAATGTTTGTGTGAATATGGAAAGTAAAATAACTTTCCTAAGACTCTAGCAATTCTCACAATTTGCAAATTATATCCAAGCCTTCCAAGTGTCATAAATGATGATTCTGAAGTCCACTAAATGAAACAAGTGAAGGTATGATATAGTTATTTATAGTGAAATTCATATGGGAGTGAGATCCACAGGGGTGGAAAGTATTTGTCTCATGTTCCTTCACAATTCCATGAATGGCACTTGATAGTAAACATCAGTTTCATAACTAGGATACATATTCATAGATTAATGTGGAGAATGATTTGAGAGATTCAATTTGTCAAGAGGTAACATGAATTTTGAAAGAGCATGGTGGCTTCATCAAACTACCACTCCTGATCTAAGCATGGATACTTAAAAAGAGAGTTCATGCCTCGTGTTGGAAAACACATATGTTAGATCTCATGAAGTACCCTAGGAAAACAACTATTTTTTGATGAAAACAAACTATGGAGCATTGTTTGGATACGTATCTCAATATAAACCACAATTTATTTTGTCCTCGAGGGAGATTTTTGTACATTATATTTAAGTTTCTTTACCTTTTCGAAGTCTTGGTTTGGGGGAATGAACCTAACTTGTTTATTGTTAAGGAGTGTTGATGGAGACTTTTCACTATCCTAACCTTTATGAATCACACAAACCACTTTTAATGACGTAAGGTGAAGAGCATAATTTTGATATGGGATATCTTTTAGGTCCTTTGATGTGTGCACAAGTGTGGTGATAAATGAAATTGACTACTTAAAGTATATTGTTGGAAATAGAAATGCAAAAGGTCACAAGAATAAGAAAGTGATATATGTGTGTGTGTGTGTGTGTGTGTGTGTGTGTGTGTGTGTGAGAGAGAGAGAGAGAGAGAGAGAGAGAGAGATTCCTTCTTTCTTTATCCAAATATGAAAGTTCCTTTTAATTTGTACACACTTAAATGAATTAAACTACATGGTTGGAGCAATTGACAAAGAGTGGAAAACTTGAATCTACATACAAAGCATTATAGAAGTCAGACCCTAAATAAAAGAAAATTTTCGAGGGAATCTCCAAGGTATTGGACCTGATAGTGGTGTGATATTAGAAAAATATCCTTAAAACTAAGAAGGAGTTAGATTTAATAGAACAAAGTCCCCAATATGATTTCCATTCTACATATGAGGTTATGCATGTGAGTACCAAAAACGTATCCTAGTTGGTTATCAAAACTAAGAGACGATAAAATGGATTTTTGAATAACAATTAAAACAACCTATATATCCTCTAGGATGCATAGTAACTTATAAACAATTAATTTCAATTATTCAAACAATATTTTTTGGGGAAAAGAGAATACATTATTTATTATCCAATGAAAAGACATAATAACATGAAATATATCACCTAAGAAGAATCCTGCATCTTGTGGACTTCAATATTGTCCATGGGAGGATACTTTAACCCTCTAATAGGCTATCTCTATCTATGAACATGAACATGCAAAGTTCCCCTTGTGCATGGACAATTTGGAGGGGAGAATGGGCAACGTGAAAATAAGACGATACTAGATCAATTGAGAGGATGAAATGGTCTTCCTACTCTTTGGATTAATTCCTATAGAATAACCTTACATTTATAGGTTGTTGTGAAATGCATGACAGGGATTTGTATTTATAGGCATGTGTTGAAGTTGGAAATAACCCATATGACTGACTTGACTCAAATAGTGTCCCAATACCCTTCCATTGATGAGGAAGGGACACTTGCGATCTAGTATAGGTATTTTATCACCAACCACACCTTATATCCAACCATAAGCATTTACGAGTTGCAAAATTATTTGATTCACAAAGAAGGTATTACATACGTATTCAATAAAACATAGTGCCTATAAACCACACTTTTAAAGTTAATTGTAAATTCAAATAGTGAATCTCTTTCAACTTGTTGAGAGTAATTGGTATTTCCCTTGATAAGGAGTTATAAGAGAGATCCATGTCCATGAGATTTTGTAGATACCCAAGTGAATATGGAATGGAACCTTCTAAGGAATTGTTATATAGATTCAATGATTCGAGTGCAGTGCAACTTCCAAGTGTTGGTGGAATGCCAATGGTTAATAGATTGGTAGAAATGTCTATAGCTAAAGCATTTTAAAGTTCTCTTTCTCTAGAGGTAAGGGTGGAACAATTTCCTTTGGTGCTAAAGAAGTACTCTACAAAAAAATAATAAATATTACAATAAATATCACAAGAGAGTAATAAATATCATAGGAGTGTATAGAGGTCATTGGTTTAACACACCGAACCCCCTATCCACTTTTAGGCTGGTGGGATGTTTGATTTTCATCTTCTTGGAACTCGGGATGAGTATTTAGGTTCATTGGTTCCTATGATTTGTAATTTCTACTCGGAAGTGGTATCTATATCTTATTCATTTCAAATACTCTATTGCATAATTATGGTTATGATTATACTATGATATCCAAGGGATTACTTATACACAACCACAAAAAACCAAGTTGACGCATTAGATTAGTTGTGTGAATGATATGATATGATGAACTAAAGAGAATCGTGTATGCTACAATATACTTTGGTGTGGTTCATTAGATAGAATGGTTGGCCCCATAGTGGCCCACAAATGATGGTAATGTAAAAATAAATAAATAAAAGGAACCTTAAGAAGTCATAAAAAGAAGAAAAAATACAAGACATACCTGATCTTTGATATTCTAATGTGTGGAATTGCATTGATACAACATCTAGAGCATCTGCAAATGCGCGAACAACATATTGTAGTAAATAAGAAGATAATTATATATTTTTTTTTAGTAAAACTCAAAAAATACTTTGAAGACATGTCAATAGATCCTAATAGAAATTAAAACCTGCAAGATTGCAAATAGTAAACACCATTGATATTATTTTTTGTAAAATCCATATGAGAGGAGATTAAATAGTGGCACACACACACACACACAAACACACACACACTCTTATATCAGATGTGATGACCTGAATAAGCTCCTCTTGGTTTTGAGAATAATTTATTGGAGCTGTCTGATCTCGGAGAAAACCTTCCTCGATTTGAAGGAGCAACAATGAAGTCAACATTGACTATGTTGTTTCTCTGTTGGATCGAGAGAGGTTTTCTCCAAGAATAAACGACTCCAATAATTTTTTCTCCACTGAACAGGGACAAACATGTGAAGATGGAAGCTCCTATGTTACCGCCCCTCCCCCCCCCACCCCCTCACTCACATCACTCTTAATTCCCCAATACCCAATATATATTCTCATTCAAAGGCATATGTCATAAAATTGTTTTTTATAAATGAGATTTATCATTCAAAATATGTTACAAATATACTAGCTATATAATGTACATTTATCTGTCTTATAATATATTATACATCATCAATTTCTTTTAGTCTTCTTTTGTGTTTTTCAGTTCTTAAGTAATTCATCATGTCCATGTCTTCATTTATTGGGTGGTCTTTAGCAGTTGATGTTGCTTCAGTCCTTTCACGTTGAGCACTCCTGGTCTCGTGCCCATGGCGTGGAGGTTGCTGTGAGGGGACATCATCTACAAAAAATAAAAATATTAAATTTATATGGCCAATTTTTAAATATCATTGAAGTAGTTCATTAATATTAAAAAAAACATATGTGATGTAATTATTTACCTACTAGTCCACTAGTCGACACTGTTGGAATGGCTGCGTTGTTGTCCTGATCATCTTCAGTTTGAGGAGGCTCAACTATGACATTCTCTGCCATTGAAACGAAAAAATTTATAAGGACAGAATCATAAATGTATAAGTAATAAAATTAGAAGTACAAAATTTATAAATAAGAAATTATTAAGTTCATGATTAATATACAACCATTTTACTGTCATGGGCCTCAGTCACATGAACATCTTTGGGATGCACCCCACTGGGATGGGGCTACTGGGGAGCACCATGATCTTCTAGCTGCATTGCACTATCAATGCTTTGTTGTCCAGTTCTAATGGTTTCATTGATAGTGTTTATCCCCTCATTAAAACAAAGTAAGACGTTAAAGTTATGGACGATATCAAACATTTACGTATTTTATAAGTAATGAAAGGTTTATGTAGATTGATTTTTATTTACCTTATCCCACAAAATGGATCTTGGGGTTTTCCCCATGATTTTCCTACGATCAACCACGAATTTATAGTCTTACTTGTAACCAAGTTGGAGGTCTTCCTCCATGATTTCATTTACGAAGTCATCACCCTTTATTGCATAAGAGCATGTGTTTTTAATGTTTTTTGGCTGCAATAAACTGAAAGTTGTAAGGCGATAAAAATAATATTCTTAATTTTTTTGGGTACTTACGATTTGTGATTGTATCCTCGAGTAGCCTCCCTGGCCTAGATTTTGTTGGACATGTTTGGAAATCCTTTATTTGGTTTCCTTTGAAGTGTCAGGAAACCTATCATCAAAATTTTCAATTATGTTATATAGCACACATTTATTTACATCTAAAGAAAATTAAAGGTATTCAAATCAAAATATTTTTTTTACCTTGGGGTACCAATTATTTTTTCTCCTAATTTTTTCAATATATTTTATTTTTCATCATCAATGATCGTCTTCCACTCCCTCTCTGGAATCAAGGGAGATGCTCATACCTAGGGTTTCCTGCCAAGCTTAGTCTATAAACATACCACATATATTTTAAATATTCACCTACTGCAGAGGTGATCACTTTTTTATTGAATGTGTCTACTCCAAAGAGGCCTTCAAGATAATCCATAAGTTCTTTTTTGAGGTTGAAATTCTGGAAATTCCACCTCATGCGTAAAGTTGCCCAAAATATCAACAAGGCCTTGCTCTCCAGGTGCCTATAAAAATGGTCTCTTCCTACACACAAAAATATATGATGATTATTTTAAAAATAATAATCTAGATGATTTGTGTATGAGATGGACAACATGAAACAATAAAAATATGAAAAACTATTTGGGAGTCTTATTTGTTTTAATGGAATTCTTTTATCATCGACCAAAAATGTGCATGGAAGGGTTCCTGTGCTGCTCACACATATAGCTCCAGGAAATGCAACCATGTCAACCACATCGTCAACCTCATCTCTATCACCACGTCTAGAGATTGACCATTGTGTGGATGCCTGGCAGTGTGTGTCATGGCTCCTATCTAAATTAGGTGTGTAAGATGGAGAAGTAAACAATACTCTAGAAACTGTATGATAGCTTGTGTCATGAATCTATGGCGTCTCTGCAGTACCACTACTACCAACACCAGGCTGAACGGGCTCCCAAAATATCTTTATAAAAATAAAAATGTTTTTTCGTGAGATAATGTAAAAGTTAAAAAATAAACTTTCATGATTGAACATATGAGTACATTAAAAAAAACACTTTAAATTATGGTTATTACCTTATGTGTTAAGATGTGACATAAGGATATTGATCCTTTTTAGGATGTCAAGAGTTTGATCTGGACGGTCTAAGAAGCTATCAAGTTCCTTGTTTTATTTAATGATCTTTCTTTTTATTAATACCATCGGATCAGGGGATGAATACAACCCCTCCTCATTGGCAGAATCATGATCAACATGGCCTTTCGACTACATATAATTTCAACATGACAATCAATGTTATTTCAGTTATATAAACAAATGAAATAATTGATCGCCACACAAATAAAATTGTATAAACAAATAATAAAATTCACATAAAATGAAAGTCAAATTTGATAATCATTTACATGTTCAGCGGTTGGCCCTTTTCCATGACCATCCTACCAAATTATAATATAATTAGAACCCCCAAATATTTAAAACAAATTTAACGATAAAAAAAAATTGATTGCCACCCAAATAAAATCAACCTCAATGATCAACCTCCCACATTATTATAAAATTGGGAATGTGAAGTATTTAAAACATTGTTAAAGATAAAAAAAAATATAATGCAATAAGTAGAAGTTGCTTAAAGATGTGTTGCATAAGTACTCACATACTATTATTCGATGTTTCTATTTGATTCAAATGGTAATCCACTAATAACTCTTCCACGTGATCTATATTTTTTATTGCACACAGGACTACCTGATTCTCTTCACTTCCCTCATATATGCAATTTGGTTGCTTTTTTGTTGTCCTGAGTCGTGTGTTGTTTATAAACCCTATGATATTTCTAGAAGCTTTATGCCTTCCATCAATATAGATAGTCACTCCCTTATTTTTATCGTTGTTGATTAGTTGTATATAATTTGAGGCAAGTGCATATCTCCACATACTTCGCATGTACCTGACAAACCAAATCCAATCGTTATATTTGTAACATTGTACAACATAGACCATAAATTTAGTTACTATATTTCATTTTACAATTATCTCATCCATGGAAAATATCCCCAGTCCATGCAGGGAGGATGGTGCAATGCGATATGTCCTATTGTTGACAATGAAGTCAGTGTCTAACAGAGGTAGTTACTTAGGTACCCATTGTTTCACCAGATTTTTATACCTGAGTTGAACCTCTTTGTCTCCTATGCTCTCATTATCATAAGATCACAATCCTCCTTCGACAAGAAAAAATTCCATGCTTCTATGGAATTTTCTTCTAAATTTTTCACCTCTGGTCCTTGTTTGTGTATCATATCTACTAGATGTAGTCACATTTACCTCTATTTGTCCTAAGATTCCGTCACTTAAGGAAGAAATATCTGACAGGTACCTGTTTGGTTGTACCTTCAGTCACATGTGCACGTGTTGTTAATGAGTAGTCCATCCTCATCCTAGTTCCAATTTTTGAATTTTTTTTTCTATATTCAAAGTTATAAATATTTTTTTTATATATTTAGTTTTGGATGCACAATTAGAGGGTGAAATTACCTAAATTGGTAGGGGAACTCATGCATGTGGATTCCCAACTTAGTGAAGGTTATGAATCTCTAGGTGGATTTCACCTAGAGAACGGTGAGAGGAAGAACATAATTCCACCTAGAGCTTGAAGACACATATGGGAGATTTTGTGGATTCCCTCAATTAGGAATATTACCATGTGGGGAGCTACAGGGACCAATACACCAACTGGTTGTAGCTGCAATGGGGTCAGGATAAAGCTATGAGACTATGCCAAGACCTTCCATACCTTTACTACAAACTTAGGAAACTAACCAACATAGAGTTCTAAAATACCACAATGGTATACACAAGTATATACATACTAAGAGGGAGTTCTTGGAGATATCATGCAAGGGAGAAACCTATAGATATGTGGTTAAATTAAGAAGAAGTTCTAGCTAAAGGTTAAAGAAGAGTTTGGCCTTAAAACAAATCACAACCACCTATAACGTGAAATCAACAACTTGATCACTCATTTTACGTCATTTTTCATAGTGCACTTGTCCATTTTCAGTGCACAAAAGCCTTGAACATTATAAAAGAATCCATGGTCCATGACTTGGCACAACCAAGAGAAAACAGTGCCAAAGGGGAAGATGAAACCCTGGGGCTACGAGAGATAAAACCCCTTCAAATTCATCAATCACATAGAATTCCCAAATAACCACTTTCAATCTCAAGATGAAGATTCCCACAATGTGTTTTTGGAGATGAAATGTAAGCACACACTTAACATGGAAAAGATCAAATAAACCTTCAAAATGCAACATATTAGAAAATTTTGGGACTCTATTAGAATATCCTACCCCCCCCACCCAATATTGTAGCATGTTTCTGGTGAAGGATTGGTTGGTTTGGAGTCACAAGACCACAATAGATGCAAAGAAGAATATTTAAAAAACATGGAAGTGGGTCTCCCAGCCTCTATTCCTTCAGAAATGGCATCTAGAATTTAACGCCCACATATCTCACCTCATCCTTGTTCTAGTATGGGTTGGACTACTTTGAACTTATTGCCCTAAAACTAGCTCTATTGTTGTCTTAGGAAAGAGGATTTCTTCAAATTCATATTTTTGGAGATTCACTACTAGTCATTCAATTGATGAAAGGATAATTCACCTTTAGTAACTTCATTATACAACCTTTTTTCATTGACATTTAGAGTTTTCAAGCATCCTTCACTCATATATCTTTTTCTCACGTTTATCTGGACATAAACAAGGAAGCTGACAAATTATTTGAGGAAGGAGTGGCACTAGAAAAAGGAACATGGGAAATCCTTAAATCTTCTTCAAGACACTCCTCTACTTATATTCATGAACCCCGGTTTTGATGTTTTCACTTATTCTAAAGTATTATTACTATGAATCTTTATGACTCTTTATGACAAGAATTGATGTTTCTTTCAATGCTTATTTTTATTGTATGAAATTCTTGAAGAAGGAAAATAGATTGATGATAGAAGTTGGATGTTTTTTGAAAGTATAAAACAATGAAATATTTTTTTTAATGTTTTTTATACTTTAAAGAAAGCAACTATAAAAGGATTCTCAAGCCTTTTGTATCAATCCCTTCGAGGAATAGTTGAATCTTGCTACTTTATTAGACACAAACTCAATACTAAGACCAACTAAGGAGAAAAAAACAACGCAAACTAAGTAATCTAGGATTCAAGAATGTAAAGAAACCTTCTCACAAAGAAGTGCTAGTTGGTTATGGAATCCAACATTGCAGGATCGATGCGTGAAGGGAATGAGTTTCGGTGTGTCAAAAATTTATGTTAACAACCTGCTTAATGAACTAATGCCCTGGTGCGAGTTACCTCATCAAGCAGTGCACAACCCTCCAAGGATTCCAAGTGAGTCTAGCCAACGTCGATCCCAGGTACAACACCACCTTCCCTATGTTGTCACCTTGGGTAGGAAGTCTAAAAGATTATGGCCTCTATGTTACCACCTACTATACCAAAGAAGAGGGGGGACAGTTGACATTTGAAACCAAGACCAACAAAGAAGGGTTTATTACTCTGTTTTCCCCAATGTGACCTCATGCTTGACCCTTGTGTCATAAGGGATTCCCAAAGTCAGTGATATAACAAATGGATTTCACTCCCTAACTCAAAGCTTTTTGTTTTTTTATAAACTTTGGAAAGTTATTCTCACAATCCTATTACAAAGCTCTACACCTAAGTTAAGATGGGTTTGAAGAGCCCTAGAAAAGTTGTTAGATAAATTTTAATTAACGCTTGATTTTAGGTTGTTGTTACTCAAAGGAGTGGTCGTGAAGCTAATGGTGTTTTGACTCAACTCTTTAAACCATGCAAGAGGAAAATGAAATGCAAGAATTTCAACTTTGATGAAAAATAGATATGGGAAGGATCACAAGGTTTTAAGCAAATAAATAATTTCTTGATAGATTACTATGTGTGCACTGCTAATGACAAAAAGTATGAGATAATTATCCAGCTAAATGGAAGCAAAATGACCCAAATTTTAAAAATACCATGAAAATGTTATAGTTCACTTAGTAAACCTATACAACATTGAATCAAATGTCATCATTTCTAACATAGTAAACTTTTATGATTATAGAGACCACCATACACATCTTAAATAATCATAAGGATTGATCCAAAATGGATCCAGGAAGGCCTAAAAATCAAAGTTCTCATAATCAAACAAAACCAATGCCATTATGTCCAGCTGATTGCGTTGATTTTGACCATATAATTGTTTTTGCAAATGGACACCATATGTGAAAGTTATCACGTTTTGATAGATTTCCCAAACAAGGAAAAAGTCAAACTGGTCAAAGTCAACATGCCATACTACTTATGTCAGGAGTACGACATGTGATGTCAACATGATGTCATGATGATGTCAATAAGACATGTGGAAACACCAGGAGGTGACACTTGTCACTCAGTTTTGTCATTTTCGGGCTGAGTTGGACCAGTACAGAATTGACATGTGGAAGTGTATAGATGACCCGTGGTATTCCATACGTGACGTGGTCCAATGACAGAATGACACGTGGAAGTACAAGTGATAGGTGGTTGTATGGATGTTAACATGGAAGGGTGACTGGGATGTATGGATGTTGATGTGGTAAGGTGACTGGGTTGTACGAAAGCTGATGTGGCAGTTAACTGGGTAGGTGACTTGGCAGTATGGACACTGATGTGGCACGACACGTGGTTGTATGATGGTGATGTGGCATGATGACTGTGTGCTAACTAGGTGCTGATTGGATCGTATGATCCAATCAAAGGGTGACACGTGGCCTAATCAGAGGGTGCCACATGGCACCTTAGATTTTTCCAATATTGGTTGGGTAAATATTTTTTTTCCTCCTCCGTCAAGCTCGAATCCCCGACCTTAGCATCACCAATGGACTTAGCACATGCGCTAGCCACTTGGGCGAATTTAGTGCTTGTGCAAAAAATGGCGGGTTATTGTATTAAATCACAACTAGCATAATTTTAGGGATAAGCCTCGGTCAGTGGGGGACAACACAAGGCCATATGGCACCCCACACGACCAGAGCTACATACTGGGAGCCAAAGGTGGGGCGCAAAGGTTAAGGACCAGGGCACATGGCCCTGCATATGACCAACACAACAAATACCAAGGGGCTAAAGACCAGGGCGCGCCCAGCCTGAGTCCATATGGCAGTTCCCATATGACCAAGAGCTCGGGTAAAAAGGGTTTCGCCCAACATTTTTTCCAAATTTGGGTTCTTACACTATATATTATGATTTTGATTGATTTTCAGCCTGATTTTGAAGGATTTTAGCCATTATTGGAGGATCTGGAGCCTGATTTGAGGCCAGATCTTGGGGGGAAGTTGGGAGTAGGACCCCAACTCCACATATATAAGAATCAAAGGTTTTTTGACAGTCAAACAAGTTCATAATAGGAGAAATGCTAATGATTTTGAAAGCCAAAGCCATTTTTATGCAGGGAAGCCATTGAGGAGGGAAACTTTGCGGGCCAATTCCAGGAGTTATGCTCAACCTTTCTCAGTGCCATCAGTTGTGTTCGATTCTTGAGGTCAATAATAACACATCGATACCATTTTTTAATCCTTTTGACACTTTTATAATGTAAATTTCAAGTAGTTAATAGAAATAAGAAAACATCACCCACCGATATAAAGGCCCAGAGACATAGGAAAAATTGTCGAACTCCATTAACAAATTTGTTGTTATGGTTTGTTGTTCTTTGCTCTTATACTCTGATCTTGATTTCCTTATGATGGCTGCTATAATATATTATTACTTTCTTCTTCTTTGCTTGATTCCTAATTGGTAATTGAACACATGCTTATAACTTAACTAAGTCTTTTAAAGATCATTTTTGGATCAAGGATCACTGGGGCTTCATAAAGTTTTTTTTTTTAATTATGAACCCACATGTTGTGAATCAATGTGTTCATGTCAAACACTGAAAACAACAATGTTATAATAAAGAAAAAATGACACAAATCCTTGTTTCATAAGAGGAATGTCACATAAGGATTTCAAATTTTTATGTTCTCTGAAAATTCTTAACCTTGCCAATATATGGGGAAAGGTATTTATTTGCATCTTGTAAGACCTCTTAAGCCACTCAACCACCATTTATACTTCCATATACACATGAAAATTAATAAATATTCTCCAATGCCAATCTCAATGGTTGACAATAGAGCATGAATCTTTGCTCAATTTCTAGTAACTCTTCCATGCCCAATCTTGAAACAAAAACTAAATTTGTCATTCAAGGATATAATAGACTTGATGCCACAGGGTACATGATTACCACATGATTACCTTGACTCACTCCATCTAAGAAAGGACAATTTTTTTAATTACCTTGACTCACTCCATCCAAAAAGGACAAATGGGACAAGCCCTTATTCAAAGGCCATGATTACATGGTCGGATTAATGGTGAATGGAAAAGACTCAAGACCTAATAACACTTATAAAATTGTAGGATAAGGCGA
>JZKD02S2017955.1:414259-442625 GCA_000966675.3 Picea glauca | reverse complement strand
GTCCAAAATATGGTGCACTTTTGACAACATTCTGAAGCATAAAAATGTGTTTTATTTTGTGCTACATATGGAATTATATGGTCTATTACCCCTCATTTTGGTATAGGGTAACAAACCTAGTGAATTCATTCAGTAGCCTTTGGATTTTTGAAATATGTGACAAATAAGATCGGTAAACTCTTTGATTCAACACTAGAATTAAATCAAGAAGCACTCCAAATCAACAAAAAGAATGATGCAGAATGAAGATGAACACTGAGATAAAAAAAATCCAAATTGATGAAGTGAAATGTGTGAGATAAATGGAGGGTGGGTACCTCATTAAATAGCAATGGGAGGGGTCTAGGTTTACTTCTAGGTTTTATTTATTTATTTATTGTTTTAAATTTTTTGGGGGGTTTTGGTGAGCCCATGCACTTCTCATAAAACAATGTACAAAAAAAGTCAGACCGAGCAAAAAAGGTTGTATCCCTATAGAACTGACCATTTCCTGAGTAGAGTTGTGATATGGACTAGAAATGATATGGAACTTGTCTAACCGACCCGTTCTGATAACACTACTCAAGAGGGTGTGAGGCTTGCCTTGCTAAAATTTTGGGAAAGGACTCATGATGATGTTATTCCAACATATATCCTTCAAAGTTATCATCGGGTGGTTGAATCAATGGAGGGCCATTTTTCATCCTTAGCTCGTATAACACAAGGTCCCAAAGTTTGTGTGACCCAAGCATTGGTGTCATAGTTTACTGGTGTCATTTCTATTGGCAACCATTGCAGAGAGTACACTTCATTTTTGTTCACCTTTGATTCCAGAGTTGAAAGATTGTAACTGAGTATCACCCTGAAACATGATGCAGGCCGTTAAAAAAAGGAAGTGGAAGGAGATCACATTGGTGTTTGACTTTCCTCCAAAAACTATGAATACTTATTTTGTTTTATAGAAATATTACAACAATCTGCTTCACCATTCTGAGCAAGTCTACTTATTTTAGATAAAGGGACCTATCATGCCACCTCCAGGTAATAGGATAAATTAGTTCACAATGTTTACTAATAGTACGATAGTTTCAGGTTGTATTATGTTGATCACATTGAAATATTATGTCTCACATGGTCATTTCCTTTGTTCTTTACTAAAACTTCTCTTGACTAATGTCCCCCCACACCTCGTCCATTCTCAGAGCCTAAATATGAGTGATCATTGTTGTAGTGAAAGGAGGAATGTATGCAGATGAGGGAACTATAAGAGGTATCATTAGTGTAGTGCACGGAGGAATGTAACTCATTATGGGGCCTTGGTGACCCAATGTGAAAGAGGATATCATAGACATCAAACGTGTGATTCAAAATTGGTATATCATAGACATCAAATTGGTGATTCTTGAGATTTTATATTTTTACTCTCTCTTTCAAATCCTTTAATGCATCACCAATACTACATAAAGGATCTACATTCATTATTTCCAATGATTGAAACGATTTTTCATATGAAGAGGATAACTTCATATCATAACTAGGATCCATTTCCATGTCATTATAAGGGACTATCAATGGATTAGAAAAACTTTCACTAAATGTAGTACCTTTCATAAAATCACCCCCCTCTCTATTAATATCTCTAGGAATAATATCATTCTACAAATAAAAAGGAACACCATCTACTAAGGCTTGGTTTGCTGCATTTGGATTTTCATTTTTTTAATTGAATTTGGAGTATATTGAAAATTTGGTAGTGTATGATTATCATCCACTTAAGAGGAAATTTCATTAGATTCAATTGACTGGTGATATCCTCTACAAGGATCTTCATTGATTTCAATAGTTTTAATAAGTTCATGTTGTTGTATCTCTCAAATTTGTTGAAAATGAAATCTTATGGTGGTGATAGTCTACCCATCAGATAGAATAAGCACAATGGTCCATCACCATGAGGGAAGAATTTAATACAACCTTGAAATATAACTTCTATCCCATGGGACATCTTGATAATGCATACATATAATGATAGAGATTGTACTTAAAGAAAGGCTAGTTTATTCTAAATTACTTCATTGCAAATTACCACCAACCATTGATTAAGGTGAATGATAAAATCCCTAAATGCTTGAGGGTTCTCAAAATCAATGCATTCTTGCACTAGTACCTTATGGAAGAAATGGAATTCCTAACTATGAAAAATTTGGGTGATGCTTATTGCAATGAATTTGGAAGGGAAGTTCAAGAGATGTAGTGGACCCAACAAAGAGTGTAAATCCAAAGGGTGGAAATCATAGTTCCATTCAGAAAATATCCACTTGATCTGTTGCATTTATGCTCAACACCCTATTGTGATTTTTCATGAAGAATTATTTTGTGACCATCCGATTTGGTGAAATTATATAGTTTGATCCACGCACAATCATCTCAACTCAAACCAATTATCTTCATTATAAATATGAAGTGAAAGGAGGAGATTCAACACCCTATTGTGATTTTTCATGAAGAATTATTTTATGACCATCTAGTTTGGTGAAATTATACAGTTTGAGACGTGCACAATCATCTCAACTCATACAACTTCTCGTCATTAGTAATGTGAAGTGAAGGGTAGAGATTAGTCAATAGGGTTTCTTGCTCACAAGTTATATATCTAGATGCATACGATGCTCTCATTGTAGAGAGATACACATGAAGTTCTAAGTTTGGTCAAAGATTTATCTTTCCTCCGGTTTGGACATTCACACAGAGACATAGCATCATTGAAATAGCTATAGAATTTCAGGTTGTGTTACAGTAAGATGTCAGCTATTCTCCATTGAAAAGAGAATTAAAATATACAATAAAACCCTAAAATAAAATTCTAAAATAAAACCCTACACAAAGTCAAATGCATAGGTACTCACCATTCTTGGTGCCCTCGCAGCCTATCTCTGTGCCCTTGCAATCTATCTTCGTTCCCTTACAGTGTATCTCCCCTTCATTCCCTCACAGTCTATCTCACTTATGTGCCCTCGTACTCTATCTCCCCACCCTTGCAGTCTATCTCTATGCCCTCAACTCACCCTCGCAGTCTATCTCCATTCGCAGTCTATCTTTGTTCCCTCAACTCACCCTCACAGTCTATCTCCCCTTTGTTCCCTCATAGTATATATCCTCATTCTCGTAGTCTATAGTCACTGTGCCTCAGTTTCATGCGTAGTGATGTCCTTTCTCTTGCAGGTCGCATGCCCAATGATATTAGTACTGGGTTTTGTTTTTGTTGTCTATTATTTTAATTTGGGATATGTTAATATATCTTATATCATTTCCATTTGTTTATTTATTTATTTTGGGTTATGCCATGTTATATATATAATATACATAAATATATTATTTGTATATATTATATAAACATGATATATTACATATTATATAATTAAATATTATATTATATGATGATGAGGATGACGTCGGTGATGACGAGGATCATGATGATGATGACGATGAAAACGACGATGAGGATGTTGCGTAATGGGTTGATGTCATAGTCAATGTGTTTAGGATCATAGTGGTTAGAGGTTATAATGTTTGTGGTCAAAATGCATTAAGGGAAGATGGCGGCGCTGACCCCGACGCCGAAGATGACAATGATGATGAGGATGATGGTGATGATGGTGATGATGACGATGACGATAATGATGATGAGGAGGAAAGTATTGTTTCTAGTGGTTCTTAATTCTATAAATCAATGCATTTTTTTAGTTTTGTGATATCCCATTGGCACCCTTATAAAAACCATATGGCGTTATGTAATCCATTGCCAACTATGGAACCATCTAATGATATTTTTGTTTCTTGTGACCAACCAGTGGAGTGAAGGGATATTCAAAAATATATACTATATTAGAGGGTGAGGGTTGAATGTCCTTGAATATGGTATCATTCCTTGTGATCCATATAATACCCCATAGAATGTGCAGGGGAAGGGGAATCAATTGTTTCTGGGTTCCTCTATTTTTAAACCATTCCTTCCAAGTCTATTCCAACAAATATATTTCTTATTATCCACTAAAATACAAGGTATTTACAACACCATGTACTTGAAAAGTGAAATTCTTGTGGAGAAACACGTGATTGATTGTCTTAGAATTTTATCTAGATAAATATTTGTATTTGGTCCACAATAACCTTTCCAACATTAGTTGGTGGGTATTTTTTCTTAAGGTTAGGGCATGTAATTCAATCCCTTGCAGAGCTATCAAGGAGGTCATTGGCATAATTGATGCGTTGATGGAAGGGATTCAAGGCTAGGATCCATCCACCAAATGATTTCCCTATAAAAGTATCAATGACAATCACCAAAGACGATGATCATTAAATGATAGGATTGTCTTGAGAGATGACTCTTTCTTGAGAAACTCCACTCGATTGACAACATGCACATTCGAGCCTACATTTTGGGTTGTCCAACCACATGACTGTGACTATTGTCTTATCTAGAGAGATTATATGACTCACATCCATGTGTGTGTTAATTCCCTTACATAACCCATATGCCTTATACCTTTCAATTCATTGAAATATCGATAAGAGTCATAGAGAACTAGGATTGGACACTTGGAGGAATTTGAAATGTGTAAAATTCCACATCAAGCATGGCCGTGATAGAATCATGGGGTCATTGGACTCAAGTATGGATGAGGATTTAGAATTATACATATATGTGGATAGTTGGAGGAGAGTGATCATTTTGAAGGTGTTAGGCCTCTTCCTACACACCACCAAATCACCTCTCATTAGCATTTTCTTGTATTGATCCCTTTTAGTTTTGGGTTGTTAGTTTTTTCAATTGCACGCACATTTCAATCTAGTCAAAGTTCAATTAATGGCTCTTTTTACTGTAGGGTTATAAAGCCTCATCCCAATTCCCATATGCCTCCAACCTTGTGATCTAATCATTTGGTGAAAAGTGTCATGAAGGGTGATTCCTAAGACTAGGGGTAACTTTCAATTCAAGGCTAGGAATGACCAAGCCCACATCAAGTGAAGGAAAAAAATTAAAAAGGTACACGTGTTGTTCCATTCCATGTCAACAACAATGCATTAATTCATTGGGAACACTAAAACCCCACAAATCTTGTAGGAATGATAATGCCACGATGACTCCACCTGGGTCCTTGTAGTTACAATCTATTGTAATTGAACCTTATTTATTGATTATACTTCTGGACGAGGGGGGAAACTACATTGATAGACATTATAAACACCCTATTGATGACTCCACGAAGGTAAGAAATTACATTATGTGTAACTAATTATTCTTGGCCTATCAAGTATCCTTCCTAAGGGTCGATGAGTACAAATATAGGAGAAGATGATAATAAAGGGGTTTGACATTAAATATTGGTGTTAGAGAGATATTACCCATTTTATAGTGGATAGAAGAAGGAATTAACCTTCCATACAAAGAAAGGAATTATAACTTCTATGCATAGGGACGAACACATTGATTTTATCTATAGTCAAAGATAAATCCAAGATACCAAATTGAATGAGGCAAATAGATTTTTGGACATAGTATAGATCAGGGGAGCCATTTCTTAGGAATTTTAGTTTTTGTGGAAAGGGAAGAGAAGTTGCGATCTAGTGTTAGAGTCCACTATATAATGACATACGCACTTGAAGAGAAACATTTGCAAATGGAGTTATTTGCAGTTTGATAATGGAAAGTAGAGCCTAAGATTGAGAAGAAGGGAAGATTCGAGTAGGCAGTGATGAAGCAATTCTATAACATGTGGATAGCATTGAAGTTTCCTTATATGTGAAATAAAGAATTTGATATTTCAAGCAAAGAGTGGATTCATTCCTCGAAGTTGTTAATTAGCTAGGTGGCAATGATTCTTAATAATCAATGGGCATAGTTGAGATAAGGTAGAATTTTTTTGCATGTGAATAGTCTATCCATGTCAAATTTCATTGCATACAGAAACAATTTTAAAAAATTTCAATGATGGCCCCATTCACAGGTCACTGTTTCCCATGTCTATTTCTATTATAATGTCTTTTCGTTGTTATTTTTAAAATTTGTTCGACAGTACACATGTTCCCACATCAAGTACTGCAATGACATATTTTTATGGTGTTGATTAAACAATGAATGAAAAAGATGGATTTTTTATCACAACTATGACACACACACATTTTATATACAATGGAGAACCTGAAATAAAAATGAAGAAAGGTTGATGGAAAATTAAAAATTATGTCAAGCTATTTCTGTACTTTGAAAGAAAAATAGGGTTTATGGTTTACATGATGATGAATTGATGATGGAAACAAGTGAGTGTGTGAGTCAAATTTGAGTCCATAAACCCTCCTATATCGTTAAGGCATGTGAATAGTCTATCCATGTCAAATTTCAGTGAATACAGAAAGAATTTGAAAAAATTTCAATGTTGGCCCCATTCACAGGTCATTGTTTCCCATGTCTAGTCCTAGTACACTGTCTTTTTGTTGTTCCTTTTAAAATTTGTTCGAAAGTACACACATTCCCACATCTACTACTGTAAGGACATATTTTTATGGTGTTGATTAAACAATGAACGAAAAAATAAGGATTTTTCATCACAACTATGACACACATACAATGTATATACAATGGACAACTTGAAAGAAAAATGAAGAAAGGTTGATGCAAACTTAAAACTTGTGTCAAGCTATTTGTGTACTTTGAAAGAAAAATAGAGTTTATGGTTTACATGATGATGAATTTTTTATGGAAACAAGTGGGTGTGTGAGTCAAATTTGAGTCCAAAAACCCTCATATATCATCAAGGCATGTGAATAGTCTATTCATGTCAAATTTCAGTGCATACATAAACAATTTGAAAAAATTTCAACGTTGTCTCCATTCAAAGGTCATTGTTTCCCATGTCTAGTCCTAGTACAATGTATTTCCGTTGTTCCTTTTAAAATTCATACTACACTACACATGTTCCTACATCTAATACTGCAACGACATACTTTTATGGTGTTGATTAAACAATGAATGAAAAAAGAGAGATTTTTCATCACAACTATGACACACCTACATGGTATATACAATGCATAACCTGAAAGAAAAATGAAGAAAGGATGATGCAAACTTAAAACTTGTGTCAAGATATTTGTGTACTTTGAAAGAAAAATAGGGTTTATGGTTTACATGATGATGAATTGATTATGGAAACAAGTGGGTGTGTGATTCAAATTTGAGTTGAGAAACCCTCCCATATCATTAAGGCATGCAAATAGTCTATCCATGTCAAATTCCAGTGCATACAGAAACAATTTGAAAAAATTTCAACGTTGGCCCCATTCATAGGTCATTGTTTCCCATGTCTAGTCCTAGTACAATGCATTTTCGTTGTTCCTTTTAAAATTCATTCGATAGTACACACGTTCCCACAACTAGTGCTGCAAGGACATATTCTTATGGTGTTTATTAAGAAATGAATGAAAAAAGAAGTATTTTTCATCACAACTATGACACACATACTTTGTATATGCAATGCAAAACCTAAAAGAAAAATGAAGAAAGGATGATGGAAACTTAAAACTTGTGTCAAGCTATTTGTGTACTTTGAAAGAAAAATAGGGTTTATGGTTTACATGATGATGAATTGATGATGGAAACAAGTGTGTGTGTGAGTCAAGTTTGAGTCCATAAACCCTCCCATATTGTTAAGGCATGTGAATAGTCTATCCATGTTAAATTTCAGTGCATAAAGAAACAATTTGAAAAAATTTTAACGTTGGCCCTATTCACAGGTCAACGTTGCCCATGTCTAGTCCTAATACACTATCTTTCTATTGTTCCTTTTAAAATTTGTTTGACACATACATTCCCACATCTAGTACTACAAGGGCATATTTTTATGGTGTTTATTAAAGAATGAATGAAAAAGAGGGATTTTTCATGACAACTGTGACACACATACATTGTATGTTCAATGGAGAACCTGAAAGAAAAATGAAGAAAGGTTGACGCAAACTTAAAACTTGTGTCAAGAAATTTGTGTACTTTGAAAGAAAAATAAGGTTTATGGTTTACATGATGATGAATTGATGATGGAAACAAGTGGGTGTGTGAGTCAAATTTGAGTCCAGAAACCTTCTCATATCATTAAGGCATGTGAATAGTCTATCCATGTCGAATTTCAATGCATACAGAAACAATTTGAAAACATTTCAACGTTGGCCCCATTCATAGGTCATTGTTTCCCATGTCTAGTCCTAGTACAATGTATTTTCGTTGTTCCTTTTAAAATTCATTCGTCAGTACACACGTTCCTGCATCTAGTACTGCAGGGACATATTTTTATGTTGTTTATTAAACAATGAAAAAAAAGAGAGGGATTTTTCATCACAACTATGACATACATACATTGTATATAGAATGTAGAACCTGAAATAAAAATGAAGAAAGGTTGATGCAAACTTAAAACTTGTATCAAGATATTTGTGTACATTGAAAGAAAAATAAGGTTTATGGTTTACATGATGATTAATTGATGATGGAAACAAGTGGGAGTGTGAGTCAAATTTGAGTCCAGAAACTCTCCCATATCATTAAGGCATGTGAATATTCTATCCATGCCAAATTTCAGTGCATACATAAACATTTTGAAATTTTGTTTAATGTTGGCCCCATTCACACGTCATTGTTGCCCATGTCTAGTCCTAGTACAATGTATTTTCATTGTTCCTTTTAAAATTCATTCAATAATACACATGTTCCCAGATTTTGATCCAGGTGGATATCGGTGGCCACCGACCTTTTCCAAATGGCTCAAAACAATTTTCTGGCAATTTTGGCAATTTACTATTTTTAGTAGGTTTTAACTTTCGGGGCCATTTTGAGGGCCCAAATGAAGGTTTTTCGATATATATGTTATCAATGATATTCAAAGGAATTATTGAGCACCCAAAATCAATCTCCTCTACAATACCTTTCCAACGAGCTATCACACGCCTAAAACGAAGATCGTATGCAAAAGTTATGACCCCGGGAAGTTGATGTACTCACTTACCCAAACGGGGCTCACATGGTTTTTGGCGCTTCACCTCCTAGGGTTAGTTTTTTGGATGTATAGGGTTTTTGACATTCTTTATTATTGTAAAAAGGCCTTCAGAGCCTCATTGTAATCATCTTCTTGCGAATGCGAGTAGCCATCACATCTCTTCTCAGAGATAAGCTGCCACCATTCTAGCGAGTCTTTCACTTTGTATTTTTACAGTCTTTGTACATTTCTTTCATTAATACAAATCGTGTATTACTGTATATTTGTGTTTATGGTTGCATCTATGATACATTTATGTTATATTATTGAATATCTACGATATCTCTGTGCATTTCTTTATTATATCTCCGATCCCATTTCGTGTCGAAAATAATCCGGATCAGATTTAGTACTGCAAGGATATATTTTTATGGTGTTGATTAAACATTGAACGAAGAAAGAAGGATTTTTCATCACAACAAAAATTTCAAATGAAACGAGGCCGATATCGGATATATAGAGTGGGTGTGTGAGTTATATTTTCAAGTCCCATGTTTTCAAATAGTTTCAATGAAGATTCTATAGAATTGATAAACACATTCATCAAAACTTTATTGATGCAATACTATGACAACAATGATGAAATCTACGATCATGATGGTATAAAAATGAATTAGCTTCTCTTGGTTTCAAGAATAATTTATCCTCTACTCAACAAAACCAATCACATGAATATGGAATCTCATATGGCCCCTCCCATCCCCCTCACATCACTCTCAATTCCCCAATACCCAATCTATAAAATATAAAATAATCGAAAGCAACCTAGTAATATTCATGCATAGAAACTACAAAAAACACCTATATAATCATCCTTATTTTGTGTCTTCTTCTTCATAGAAATCGACATATTTATCATCATCCGTTTCAGAAACAGTGTTGAAAGGATTGATGATATCATCATCATCATCAATGTCATTTTCGAGCATATTTTCATCGACATCATCTTCAAGAAATGCATTGTATTCTACGCCTGGATCATTATCTTCTTCGTCTTCTTCACCTATTGACCCTGCATGATATTTCCACTCTGTATGATCTGGCGAATCATCTTCTTCTTCAATATCATATTCTTCGTGTACATGAGTATACTTAAATAGCCTTCCTCTCGGATCATATCTAACAACAAATGACCAATCCCTCTCACCAAGAACATTTGAGTAAAATACATGTTCACATTGGCTTGGAAAAACATAGTCATCATGTCCTCTTTCAAACATTGTTGTTTTAATCATTAGAAATCCATTTGCATGTTGAATAACAGTTCTTTCCTCATCGCGTTCATGCATTCATAACTTATATCATTGGACGTCGAACATAACTAATTTGAAGGAATTAAAGTCACACTCAAGCATATCATTCAAATACCCATAGTATCTATTTTCAGATTCTTGAGGATGTTTGTCACTCCTAGAGGAAACATTAATGGCTTGAAATACTACAGTTATTCCACTATCCGAATTTTTCCTCGTTTCATCCAATTGTTCGATGCAAAATTTGTGACCATTGCACCACATAGCCTTGTGGTGTTTCAATTGCAATATTTCAGATATGTAAAAGATGCATTATCAATTAATAAATTAACATATAATTTATATAACTTGGAAAGTATCTGAAAAAGACAATACACATGTAGTCACATTTATATAATATAAAAAAACTGAATAAAATGGGTGAATTTTCTTTCATGTCCATCTTTCAAACCATATGCTAATTAATTTCCCTTTGTGTAACATTGGCATCTCCATTACAATGAGCTTCTGTAACCAATTCAGACAGTTGTTTCCATGATAACCTACCTCCATGATGTTTTTTACATCTTTCAATCCATACATTCATCTAGTCAATATTGTTTTCAATGTATAAATGCAGTGCATCCCAATCTTGATAAACTGAATAAAAAAATCACAATTCACCAATATTAAATATTATTTATAATGTCCATGGTAAATATTAATAATTTATGAAATAACAGATATTAATATATTAATGAGTATGATCATATACACAAAAAATGAAAAATTGTATGTATTAATTATATAAATCTCCACAATTATTAATATATTACCTCTCATTTTTTTCATTCTACCTTTCCCTAATAGGTGCTCCTGACCTTCAAATATTTTGATGGAGTTCACATCCCAAATGAGATCCATTGCATGCATAGTTCATGCTGCTAATTTAGGAAGATACTGACTAATATACACCATGGATTGATATACCATATATCCCTCCACCATAGAACCCTCAGGATGCACTCTTTGTCTAACCAAATCCTTCAATGATTTCAAGTGCCTCTCCACCATCCACATTGGCCTTGTGTGTACAGGTCCACAAACTTCAATCTCCTCAACTTGGTGTATGAGGTAGTGTTTTTGTGAATTGAAAAAAGTTGGAGGTATACACTTTTTCATTTCACACATTAGCCGAGGAATTTCTCTTTTCCAATACTTTATATCATCTTCATGGATTTGTTTCAATGAAAACCATATACATGAGATCATGACACAAGAAAATAACACATTTCAATATAACATAATATATATTACATTACAAGTAAAACACATGTCATTAAGTACAACAACAAATTGAAAGAACATTTTGCATATAAATCACAACTATTTACCTCATGTTTTTTCCAATATCATATATAAATTGTTTGACGTTGTTTTCAAAGTCATTTGGGAGAGATAGTTGTAGCACATACTGTAACAAAAAAATGAATTGTTATTTGTTTCGACCAAAGTAGACAAAAGAAAAAAAAACTTAAAATATGTATAAGGCCAATATATAAATATGTATACGAAAATTATTACCTTAATGAAGGTATGCTAATCATGTGCTTTTACCCCACCAAATTCACCTTTCTTCATTAAGATATTATTTATGTTTGAAGCAAAACCCATGGGAAATTTAATTGTTTTAATGACCTCTTTTACATCATTGCTTTGTTGCTTTGTTAATAACCATGGAAGGTTATTTCACTCTCCATATCTATTTGATCGGATCACACTTCCCATTGCATTATTGGCTTCCTGAATGTCACTACAAACTTTGACAATTTTTTCTTTATCCCTCCTACCATGTATGATTCACCATAACATTTCTGTCACATTCTTCCCGATATGCATTGTATCAAACAACTAAGATATTTTTAGCTTCTCATAGTAGGGAAACCTCATGTATTGAGTGGGATAACATTTCATTCCTCATGGAAGCCCATTATTAATACCTTCATGATGGCGGCCTTCATGAAGCATAAAAGAAATCACAACAATAATTATCAAAGACGGTAAAATAAATTCAATGATTAAAATAAAAATTCAAAAAATTGCATATTATACGATACATAAAGAAATTGTGTACCATCTTGACAATTTCTATTATATTCCAACCTCCATAGGTGAGGTTTCATTCTTCGTGGTTTTATACTAGTCTCTTATTTCCCATTGAAATAATGTTTTTCAGTAGTATGATACCTATGGTTCTTAGGGAGAAGGTTTCTATACTCATCAAACACCACCTTTCCTAAGCTTTTTGAATGATGATACTTCATCTTAAGACCACAAATTGGACACAAAAATTTACCCTTTGTTTGAATACCTGCAACACATGGATTAATGTCAATTATACGATGAGATTATTTAAAAATTAAACATGCAGCATGTTATCTTTAAAAAAATATATAGTATTAAAGAGAAATATAATAATGCTACATACCACAAAAATGTGTTAGTCCTAGGGCATCATGAATTGTCCATAAAATTATTCCATGGAATTTCAATTTCTTCTCCCCATTGGTTTACAGATGTCATACATAGTGATGTCAACCCATAAATTTAGTAGCTCGTCGATAAAATGATCAATATATACATTAATATATTTAACTTGGTACTTACCTAATTGTTTGAAATTACACATAATTACTATAACCAATGTATGTATATATAAGTAAATCGATAAACAAAGGATATTATGCAAAAAATGAAACAAATGAAAATGTTACATTCAAAAAATTAATGTAAACAAATACTTGGAACAATCATTTTCAACATTGTTTGCTCCCTCTTTATTGACATCCATGGAGGAATGTTGTTTTTTATAACAAAAATAGGCTACACTGAGTAAATATACCTAAGCTCTCTGAATGGATTAACACCATTAGCTGCCAATGAAAGCCTAACATTACGAGGTTCATCTTTGAAATATGCCCATTTTCCCTCAATTTTCCTAAATTCATAACCATCAACAGGCATTCGAAGAACACCATCTCCACTTTTGTTACGTGCAAGGTAATCCATACATTTTTATATTCTTTCACACCTAAACAATCCCTGCAAACGTGGAATTATGGGAATATGACTAAGATCCTTTCGAGGCACCCTTTTTGTTACTTGATAGGTTCAACATATACTAATAAGAAATTGCTTACATTCTGTTTTCAAAGCATGTTGTCTATAATATATAATATGATCATTAGGACATGCATATATAGTTTGATAATCCATTCCAATGTCTTTCATAATGGCATGCAAATCTTGATATGTGCGAGGTAAAATATTTGATGATGGTAACAAAAATTCACCTAACAATCTACAACATAACAAATAACTAGTTAATGTAAAGAATATTAATCGAAAAAATTGCATTCTTATTTTACACATTAATTATCACTAAAAAATTATAGAAAAAAGTCAACATTTATGTATATGAGATGAAACATATTACATGTACCTTAGGATCTGTGTCCTACAAGTGTTTGACAAATTGTTAATAACCTTTAATTTCATCAGAAACAATGTAGTAGAGAGAATATTTTCTCTTGAGCCTTCATAAAGTCGTTTATTTTCCTTTTCTAATAGAGGTTCATCATAAATACCGTCATTGTCCCCATCCTCATTCAGCTGAGCAAACAAATCTTGGATCATTTGATTTGTCCCATCATGTTCTTCCATGGAATCATTAACTTGACTTGTCCCATCATCTTATTCCATGAGATCCTTCTTTGCTTGATCATGTTCCTCAGCTTGTACAACATCATTTCCACTAGTACTACTTGGTGCAATATTCTACAGAAAGTTAGAGGGAAACTCTAACTTTATAATTACAAATAATCATGTAAAATTAATGTGTACTATAAAAAATATTCAAACAATATATATAATTTTATATAAAATCGACAATATAAAAATAGATAATGAATATATGGCTAATTACCATGGGAGAATATTCATTCCATCCCCCATCAATGTGCCCATATTTCCTACAAAATTTTGTAGTTGTTTCTATTAAAATTCTTATGGGACGTGTAATGCCACATTTTTTGCAAGGGAAATAACATCTACCATCACCCTTTTCACCCGCTTTACTTTTTGTCCCACCTCTAATATTTTGTGACATTCTTCCGCACAAAAGTACCGTTTCTGAAGTTATGAATCGTCGTTGTTATAACAATTAGATTGTCGCAACATCTCTAATTTGAAAAATATTTATAGATTTTTTTTCGTCGCAAGAGAAACGAACATTGACAAAGTCAATGTTGACTTTGTCAAATAGTGTAATGGTCAATGTTGACTTTTTCAAATAGTGTAATGACCATCATTGAATCGTCGCTATTGTGATGATAACCAAAGGTCGTCGGAAGAGAGATGAGAGTCCAATATCTTCACATTCGTCGCTCTTGAGATGTACATCTAGTTCTGTCGCTCTTGCGATGATAGCCAAAGTTTTCATCGCAAGAGAGATGAATGCATGATGGATTTATAATTTTTTTTTAAATTCAACTCTTTATCTTTAATTTTGCGATGAAAGGTTACTTTCGTCACAAGTAGTCATTGCAAAATTTTAAATATGTAGTAGTGCACTGATAGTAAGATCAGCTGAGGGTTTTGTTTTGGGTTGGGATCAGGAGTTGTTTCCTGGTTCAACCAGAAATAAAATTCAGTAGCTTTGAGTTCATCTGAAGCAGAGCACATGGCAGCCAGTTAGGTCAGTAGCAAGGAAATTTGGCTTCGTAAGTTACTAGTTGGTTTATTTGGTCTTCGACAATCATTCACTGTGATAATCTAAGTTGTATCAAACTCTATGAGAATCCAGTGTTTCATGATAGGTTGAAGCACATTAAGATCATGTATCATTTCATCATAGACTGGGTTTAGCATGGGTCAGTTCAGCTTCAATATAGTCTTACTAATGAGAATATAGAATACATTCTCACAAAGGCCTTGCCAAGGGGAAAGTGTGTCTATTTCAGAGACAAGATGGGCTTGGTGAGAAACACTTTCCTCGGTAAGATGGAGTGTTGAGTTTTGTGTACCTTGGGAAGTGGTCCCCTTGTGGTTGTGTGTCTCTAACCAAAAGAGGGAAATTATTTCTACTTTGTACCCTTTAATTTAGGTCTAACTTCACATCGACTTTATCCTAAGTCAAAAAGGTGAGATTTGCCACTTAAGGAAAAAGTGACTATTAATTCATTTTGTGGGTGAGTTAAGGGACATAAAGAAAACTTAGGAAACTTAACCAAAAGTTGGTTTCTAAGTGAGATACTTGAGATGAGATCTCACTCATGGATTATAGATGGCTAGAGATGATCTTATCCATTGATCTTTAGGCTTTTCCTAAGCATGGCTTAATGGGGCACATAGGGAAAAGAGAGGCATCCATTGTTCACTTGATCACCTTGAGATTTTGGTGAGGAGAAAAGATGTGATAAAGGAGGGTTTGGCTTATATTTCTTGGGTGCACTTGTTGATGGAGGGAACAAGGAATCGTGGAGCTTCATTCATTTATCTTTTGAGTGTTTACTGGTGGGAGGACGCACTCTTGGAGTGAGGGTGCAAGCTAACAAACACTATTTGGAGTGGATTTATCTCATATCTAGTTGGTGCATGGTTGATGGTGCATACACGTGGTATTTTGTATGCAAGGTATTTTCAATTAGCCAGAGGAAGATAAAGGGTGCATCATTCTTCAAGATTGGAAAAGGAAAGGGAAGGGCACACTTCTTGGGTGCATTCTTCAAGGAACTTGCTTGCATATCTTGAGAGGAGATTGCAAAGTGGAAAGTTTCAATTTTATTTATTTCCTTGTTGTATTTATTGCTTGAAGCACTCCATATATACACATATATCTCAAACTAGTTTTTCCCTTGGGGGGCTGGGGGGTTTGTCAAGGGTCATGTTGACCAAAAAGCACAATGAGTTCATTTTTCATGTGTGCTTAGTTATTTACAAGTTGCAAAGTATTTCAAATATATAGAGGATTATTGTATGTTTTTAAGGTATTTTCATGTGCTAACTTCAGTTACAGAAACACCTGGAAGGGAACCTTAAAAAGAGCATCCAATCACAAGTTTGAAGGAATATTTGAGGCAGGGAAATAAAAGACATGTTTTCTTTCCTAAAACAACAATAATGAAAGTTATGGAACCTTAAACGTAGAGTCCAATAGTAGGTCAAAGACATACTTGTTGGGAATCCTTTTAGTTCCTCATAATTTTACAAACCCAGATGGCCATTGACACTACCCACCAAAGTCGACCAACATTGTTTCCATTGACACTAACCACTAGAGATTTAGATTGTTTGGTCGATGGAGAAGCCACACACCAAGAGGTTCGATCTCTACACCAATATTAATAACTTTTCTACGATGATTTGTGTGAAATATGGCAGTTTCAAAATGCCTTACGATACTTATTTTGTTAGTGTTTTTCTTTCGGATTTCAGCAGAGATAACAACCAAGTTTTGTTAACGAGAGCGGACTGGAAGGAGACTACTCTAGAGGCTCACATTATCAAAATTGATGTTCCAGGTAATAATGTGTTAAAATTTATATCTAAAGGATCTTAAGTCATCTGGAGGTAGTTTAAAGAGAGATGTGATGCTCTTCTCTCATTAGATAGTATTGTTTATATGTCTAGTAAAGAAATGATAATTTGGTGCGACTGGATGCTTACTTGGCCTTTGTGGATTCAAATTAGTCCTACGCATTGCAAACTTCGCTTCATTTAATTTTCTAATCTCTTCAAGACGAGCTTGAGCCTCCTACGATGAAAATTAAAAACATAAGAATTATTTACAGTGAATACTTTTAAAATGAACAAATTCATCATACATCCTAACATTTTGTGAAGGATATAAATATTAATGTTAATAAGGATTTGTGCTATGAACTAATTTGTAATTATGAAATTAGACTCTAAACAATGTCCACGTTGCATTTTTAAGAAATACATTCCATTTGATTTTGGTCACAAGGTTCAAGCTAGTACAGATAACATAAGTAGTTCACCAAGGTGGTTACAATTGACATTAGTATGCAACACAATCTAATAGTTAAAATTCAAGATGTGTGAACAAGAACTTCTATCACAATCAATAACAACAAAAATTGCATACATGTTATGATGTGCCTATACCATGTCAACATGCTTGTTCATAGTAAAATGCCATTGACGTCTTTACATTGTAACTTAAAGGTTCAACCGATAATCGTACAATATAAACTATACTGAAATAAGTTAGCTAAAATCCTAAATAGCTTAATCACATGAAATGCATGACATAAACTCCAACAACATCAACAAAAATGGACTTCAACACCTCAGGGGCACAACTTTCAAAGGTTCTCTTTCAAATTCTTAACATTATTGTACTCTCTATCTTGAACTGAACTATGGTTTATTCCCATAACTTATTATCTCAAACTACATTCAAGAGTAATGTCGCATAAGAATATTTAAAAGATGATAATTAAAGTAACAAGTATAAACAGGTATGGGAATTAACCCCGAGACAAATAAAAATTGTGGAAGGGAAGTAAAAACAAACTTCATCATATTTCTTACTGCTTTGTTGTTGGTGTCCCATTCTACTTTCATCTTCTACATTTTTTGCTAGTACCGAATCCCCCTTCTCTACACTTTCCTCCTCAAATTTCTCCTTCGACCGAGCCATTGCAGTAAACAATTAATTGTTTCCTAATTAAATACAAATGAAAAAATTCTATATAAAGTCAAATAAGACATGTTGGAACTAATCTATATCAGATCAATCCATATATGCACTAGTTGGATATGGAATGGCTTATTGCTGATATTTATACTGCCAAGGTGATAATGAATTTGTATTATTATTTTTTCAAAGGTTTTGTTTTTATAAGATGCTTCCTATTTTGATATTATTATTGTGCAGCAAGCATGCCCATAGCTTTGGTAGTGAACTATTTCATTTAAATTTTCAAAATTTAAATGCAGTCATATTAAACATAAAGATGTGATATTGTTAAAATTTTGAAAATTTCAAGCAATTTTCAGGGTTTGATGTTAGCGAGGAGGTCAAATTAAAGATAGAGATGTGGTTATATGTATAAATAAGGAGGACATTAAGATTTAGTTCAACAGTGGTGTGCTTACCATGAGCGGGGAACTCAATGCCACTTTTATCTACATTGTAAACATTAGTTTCATCGAGATAAAAGAGTCCCCAATTTTGTTCTGACTCCAAGACGAACTTTCGGTTCTAGTTAAAGAAGGGGAAAATGCATGTATCATTCGCTTGTCCAAGCCTCGAGGGTGTTCCAATGTTTTTTATCACATGCCTGACCATATTTCCATTGTAAGTTGCAGCATTGTCAATCGACCTTTTCAATGTAATCCTTCAACTGACACTTGTCCAATGCTTGGAGCTTGTTTGAAGTATTAGTTTCCAGCCATCTTATGGGTGGTGGTTAATGCAGTAAGGGTGGTTGGAACTCCTCCATGGCTGGGATTAATAAATAAATATTCTACTGTATAGCCCTCCTCAAACCTTCAGACAAGAAAAATTGAAAGGAAAAAGGTGTATGTTGGTTGTTGATTTACACTATATCAGAAAAATGCTCTGGAATGCATGCAGATAGCCACAATAGCAAGTATCAACTACATTTCCTGGACATGCATTAAGTGCAGCGTCTAGAGAATGCAGTTTCGGGCCTCCAAATTAACCAATGGATTTTTTCTGTTTTATAAAATAATTTTTAATTCTAAAAAATAATTTAGAAGCATTGCATACACTAGGCAAACAATGTCACATACAAATGATTTTAACCAATCCAAAATTCAATGCATAAAATCAAGAAAATAGGAAAATGTATTAAGTTTGGGTAAACATTTGAAATAATAGGTATATCTGTAAGAACCTTGTGATATAATTTAAATATTCTACAAAATGTACCAATTAATGCACAATAAAAAGCACCGGATAATATAAGGTTTGACCTAGGTAAATGCTATAGTCCCTAGCCGACAAGGACTAATAATAAATAAGACATGTAGTTTTATACATCCTCCTCTTTTTACTATTTAATATTAAAATAATAAATAAATGCATTGTTTCCAATAAAATATTAATATCTTTCCAATGGTATAGCATGTGCTTAAAACATATTTTGTATCAATACATTAACATTGTAAATTATCTTTTTTTAATTATAGGAAAAAAATATTATAGTTGTTGACAAAAACCTTATCCTATCTCTAAAGCTCATCATTCTTTCATTTTATTTTCACTTTTTTTCTTGTGCTTTGCTGCCCAAAGTTTTTCTCTCAAAAAAGGATATGATTTTTATAGTTTTTCTTGCGGAATATGCTTGTGCAACTCATGGACATAATATTCTCCAATGACTTTCATATTTATTTTTATAGAATTTTGTTTTCAGTATTTAAAAACAATTTTGTCTTATATTTGACTTATACATATTATTTTTGTAATAAGTGCCAAAGAAAAATAAGTATCTTAAAACTTATGTAGCAAAAAAATAGGAGAAATGTTTGTGTTTCTTATGTTCAAATGGGTATTTTTATTTTTTTGGTTCGGTGTAAAAAAAAATGTTTAAACGCGAAGGTCTATAAAATGTGATTAAATTATCTAAAATGTAATTAAATTATCAATTAATTATCTTAAAGTAATAAAATACATAACATTTAAAAAAGGGTTAAAAGAATAAGTTGAATACATTAGGTTATGTGTAGATCATGTTCATATAATTATTGAAAACAAAATTCATTTATCATATTTTCCAAAAAAAATTCAATACAAACATATAATTAAATGCAATTTTGATACATTATCAAATATACTTGTATCAGATCCTTTAGTTGTGTCTGGGCTATCATTTCATCCATATCCCACATGTTGGGTGTAACTATGAAGGTCAGGCTCTCCTGCGCTATAGTTTGGATGGTATCCTGCTCGTTCAATGTGGCCCTTTCCTCTGCTTCTATTCTTGTTGGGAATGAATCTGTCCCTCTTCCAGGTCTGTTTTCTCCTCTGATCTATTCTAGGACCTGCCTTATATCAGTCATCTCGTCCTAAATTCGACCCCTTCGGTGATAAGAATCTTCAAACTCCTCAGCTACGCTTTCCTATACCTTTTCTTCCACAAGGTCATCATCGTCCTCTATGATCGCATACTCAGGCAGTTTCTTGTGCCCCTTGGCCTTCTTGCATGAGGGATTTTATTGTGTTGTTGTATCCCCCATTCCTTATTCTCTTTTTGTTGGGGCATTGTCCACTTTTCCTGCCTGTGCATATTTCTTTGGCGCACTCCCCTTCTTCTGTTGCACCGAATTCTGAGATCATTTTGGATTTTTAGGAACAACTTTATCTCCTGCGGGTGTCTTGGCTAACCCTGCATCTACCTCTGTACCCTTAGGTACTTCTTGATTTAAGAATGGAATCTTCTATTCATCGTGTCAATATCTCATGACCATTTCTACGTCTTCTTCCATGATGCAGTATCTTAATTGTAGCCACTCCTTGCCCGGATCCCTGGGCACTTGGATCCACATATTGTGCCTTGACACTTTGAAGTTGGCTATGTCCTTGAACTGTGCAACCATGTTTGGAGTAATTCTCCAAGTATTTTCAATACTCTTTTGTATTTCACTAAAGTACCTGGAAAATGTATATGTGTTGGAACTTCTATGTTTGCGGTCAAAGTTGCTCCCCATGGATGTGAAACACGTTGCACGACATCGACCTATCCACTCACAAAAATGAGAGTACAAGGACTCCTTCCACCCGATTAATGCGATCAACATAATCAACCATGAGTAGTGGAAATATGTTCCCAAGTCCTATGCATCTTTGCAATCATCGAGGAACAAGTTCAATAAGTAGGGGGCCTAGATGAGAAGAGTGCCATTGGCGCACTGTGTTGCAACTGCGACTACCCTGGAAGGGAATTCCTCTGTGCGACATTTTTGGAGCACCTTGCAGGCCATGAGTTTGGTGTTCATTCACATCGTTGCATTGTTGATCCTCTTTATAATGATCTCGTGCGAGCCCCTCTCAGTGTCGTATGTTTTCTTCATTTCCTCAGCCATGGATTTCTCCTTTTTTATAATCCAGGTACTACGCAGGATTCTCGCCCATAGTTGGTAGACTTGTTATGAAGGCAATGAGTTCTACGTCTATTAACACAGGCTCCTCCAACCGTAAGAATTCTCCATGGAGGATCTCCATCAAATTCTTGATGGAGTTGTTTGCCTCCTTCCCCCTGAAAAAGTGGGGAATTTCTAGCATATTTAAAATGTTTGTGTTGGCGAGGCCAACTACCCATTATTTTGGCTACAAAATTGGGTCACCAAAGGGGCATGTTCCTATGTTACCAAGGTATACTTGTTGTGCAAAATTTGAGAATTTTCCAGCATTGGCCACGTCTTGGTCTGAGTATCGCAATCTTTCCATGCATCCTAGAAGGTTAGGTGTGACCTGCACCCCCTGAAGAATGTGCGGTAGGACTATTGTTGCGTCAATTTGTCGGCATAGTGACCGCACCATGGGTTGTTTTTCATTTCTTCTTGGCGACTCACTGGAGGTCCTAGCCGACATTTGTCTCTAATCGGCATCAGATTCTGGTTGGCTAGTAATATCTTCCACCAGATGCTCCTACTGCTGCATTGACCTAGCTCTGTCTAGTTTTCTTCACATGAAAACTTTTGTTTGTACCATGGTGGCCCCATTTCTTCCATGGACTCCTTTAGACCTCACAGTTCTCCATGGGTTTCCTACGTCTTCAGCCTGTCGACCCTGCATGCTTTCTTACAGATCGATGTCCATGGTAGTTGTTGTTGGGTCTCATGTTTCTTCCTCCACCGGTGTTGGGATTTCTAGTTCTTTGTGTGGTGAGGGAATTGCATCGACATCGATGAATTCCCCCCTATGTGCTGTTTCTGGCTCGACCTCGCTAGTTTCTTGAGGCCCTCTAACCTTTATATTGGTTTTCCTCGTTGCTTGGCTCGATTCACCCATATTTGGTGGTGCCATCGTGTGTATTGGTTTGTTTTTTCCGATTAGCTTCGACTGGTCTTCACTATGCACTCATATATTCGTCTTTTCTCTATGTGCTCTCTATCTCTGGATTTTTTCAATTTCACAATAAGTTTTATTTTGCCTTGTTTCCCCTTTATATAGAGCATGCCATCAATTATTTGAAGCTTCTCGAATAAGTTTCCTTGGCCATGATTAATGAAATAAAGTTATTTTCATACGTTCCATTAATTTCATAAATGTCTCCATTTGGCGCCTTTTTTTCTGTAACCATCATTTTTCATATTCCCACTTTTTCTTACCGTTGGTCCCTTTTCTAGCGCTCTGAGCATATCGAGTGTGCGACGTATTTCTATTGTAGAATTTCTTTAGTGTGCAGTGTATCGCCCATATATTATGCGTGGATATTCCTTTTTTCTTTCATCACGTTGAGTCCCTTTTTTGCTGCGCATTGTATTTTCCAGTTTTTTTGTATTTTCTGTCTTTTGCATTTTTGTATTTATTTTTCTCATTTTTATCTAACTTAGCTTCTACTATAATACACTATGTACATATTTTCTGACTGCGATGTAACTTTTTAAGTACTAGGGGATCGACTTTCCTTGTACAGCTTCAACAGACTCCCATTGATCATTCCTTTCAATTATTTTCCTTGCAAATATTTTAGTTGTACAGATCCCCCATCTGTGATAATGTTCACTTAGTATGTCCCCAGCTAATGCATTCTAAATTTCCCTAGATGCTGAAAAATTTTACTATCATAAAGCAATACTATATCTCCTTCCTTGGAAATCTTTCTCTTGATATGTTTGTCATGCCAAGATTTATCTCTTTCTTTCTATACTTCTTGGTGAAATCTTGTGTTGGCCCTTGGTTATGGAAGTTAGTGAAGAGAAAGGAATAAAAGGAAAAATATGAACTATGTGGAAGACACAGTGACTGTTACTGGGTCAAAGCGAGCAAAAGAGAAGAAAATATGGAGCAAAGTAAAAGGAAGCAAGTCGATGGAAAAGGAGATCGAGGATGACATATCAATAAGGAAGAAGGATCGTGGAAAACTGATCAAGTAGAAAAAGACACCATTGGAAGCTTTGGAGCACCGCGCGAGAATGAAGGGAATTCAGGTTGGCGAATCCCTGAAAACATGGGTCAAGTTGACCAAGGGTTTTAGACACCTAGTGTTTTGGTATCTAGGGTTTTGACACCTAGGTTTCGGCCTAAGGATGTCGATGAGTGATTGTAATGTATAAATAGAGGTCTAAAGGACCTAGGATAGTTTTTTGTTACTGTTGTTAGTATTATGATTGTTGTTTTCATGTGATCGAGTAAGTAATATTGAGTGAGAGAGAAGTGTTGAGTACGAGAGCCTTCTGTATTGTAAAATATTCAACTCGGTGCGAAGATCAACCCTGCAACTGGGTGCGTAGGGAGGGGAGAGATAGCAAGGAGAAGAAAGAATATATGCTAGCTTAGAGTGCAGACAAGAACTGTATGCTTCATATTAATATATTATAATCAAAGTTATGTGGACGCATCCCTAGAGATAGGGTGAACCACGTATATCTTGTTTCGTACGTGTGATTGATGTGATTTTCTTTTCCCTTTTGATGTATTGTTATTGCATTACTGTGTTAGATATGATAGATAGTTGTGTGGAGTAGATATGAGCTGATAAATGATATATGCATGCTCTATTGTTATGTTATTAGATCCACTTGATATTCCCCTTGGTTGTAGATATCTTTGTCCTACAACCCCACCATAGTTGCTTCGGGTGAGACTGCATCTGCTTCGTAGGTGTTGACGAAAGGGCCAGTAGTTAGGGCTTGTTGGTGCACTCTAGGAGATGAACCCTGGGTCTGCCCCTGTGCCAAAAAATGGTTATGTTGTCGGGACCAGAATCTTCTTGAGGGAATGTCAAGATGTTTTCCATCAAAGAAAAAAATTCAAAAGTGGATAGAAAATCAAGAAAAGGACTTCGTTGAAGACCATAACAAGAACCCTAATCTTAGTACAGAGGATTGGTTGGAGAGATATATCTTTACTTATATACATGATATTTTCTTTGGAGGAATCCATTAGGAGCTATATGAGTGGTTAGTTAGGTTAGCAGATACCCAGTTTGAGATCATATCTAGACATCCAGTGGTTTGTAAGTTGACGTTGATCAAGAAATTCAAGAGAGTCTATAACATCGAGTCAAGAGTAGTATATCACTGGTTTGATAGCAACATTGGAGGGTACATCACCAAGTTTGTTGTTGACAGAGTAGAGTCATATAGCCAAGCCAAGAGATATTTCTTCAAGGGACCCAGAGGAAAAATTTTACATTTTATGAAGTTGAGGATCAAAATTCTATTGCATGAGAAGAACATCTTGAAGATACAGTTGATTGGTCAGATTTGAAAAAGATAATGTTCAAAAACCCATATAGTGACAACGACACAGAGGATGGACATACGCGCAGTGGGAGAGCGTTCAGAGAAGTTCATGTTGTGAACCTGTTTGAGAAGAATTACGGAGTTGAGGGTTTCTATAGTGGAGAAGAGGCAGATCTGACGGATGAAGAACATTTAGAACCTGCTAGGGCAGAGGAAGGGAAAGTTGAAGAGCCTCATCGGGAAAAGCCAGAAACTTCAGAAACTACACAGACTGCTGAAGTAAGTACTATTATCCCTCTTGTTTATTTAGTATCATTAAGAAATCAGAGTAATCCAAGCCACCAGAGCGTTCAAAGCACTTTCACTAGTAGTCCACCACATACTCAGTCCGGAACCCTAGGAAGATCTATGGAAGCTGAGATGAGTATCCCTATTTTTAGGGGATATGGGTCTGAAGACCCTAATCAACACTGGTTCCTATGTGAATTCATATGGAATATTAATAATTTCACCAACGAAGCTATTAAAATAACTCAGTTTAGTACTACCCTAAGGGATCACACACTGAGCTAGTACATGAAGCTTGTCTAAGGACTTGCACAACCTAACCCGTTGAATGAGATCAAGAGTGGGTTGATTGAAGAGTTCAAGAAACCCAAGTGAGAGTCACAATGTATTATAGAGCTAAAATAGATCAAGTAGAAGGTAGATGAAGTTGTTTGGGAATTCAATCAAAGATTCAATACCTTAACATGTCAATTGACTTTTCAGATCCCAGATGAGCGAAATGAAGAATGGTTTATTGTTTCCCTCTTACCACACATCATATTTCCTCTTATGCAACATAACATTGCTTCGTAGGCTAAGGCACTGGAGATCGCCATGAAGATAGAATCAACCCTTATGGGAGAATCCAGCTCAGGTATGAGTCAAATCTTGAGTCAACTAACTAGTTTGTCTCTAAAGATCGAAGATATGAAGAAATACAAGGGAAACGATAAAAGAGAAGACATATGGTGTGTTAGATGCAGATAAGAAGGCCATGGAAAGTAGAACTATCCCTTATTTCATGAATTCTTGTCCTCTGGATCTCCGAGACCTTTGAAGCAAGTCACCTTACCATGGTGCGAGGTATGCAGAAATAGACATCACCCTGGTGAGTGTTATTACATGCAAAAATATGTTCAGACACCTACAAATTTGTATTGCACATTCTGTAAGTCCATGGGGCATGATGGTAGGGATTGTAGGGCTTATGACCTCATGCACGAAAGGTCAAGAGACATATACAAAATTCAAGGTGAATTACAACAATAAGGAAACACTATGGAGTATAACTCCCCTAGGAGAGGAAAATTCAATCCTTGCAATGGATTCAGAGGACGAGGAGGAGGAGGAGGTATGGGTTGATGCTGAGGATAGATCATCTATTACAACTACACACAACGAGGACACTTAGAAAGGGATTGTCAGAACCCTTGCACTACTTGCAACTACTGCAGTTCCTTCAAACACGTTATAGAGGATTGTCCTATGTTGCTAGCTAAGCTTCAGGAAAGATGAGGACCGCAACAAAACCCACAAGTGAAACTGATATATGTTGAACCTCATGGATAAGACCCTAGATTCATTGTTATCACTAGAGGAGGCATTTGTTATCAATGAAATTTCGGCTGCAAATGGTTACCAGAATCTAGCATCTTCAAACATCTATTAGTTCACCCATGGACCAAAAATGACCAAAAATGCATTTCCAAAAGGCCCAAAACTATACAGTCAACAATAAAATCATCATACGCTAAGACTACATGCGGAGCGCACGCACATGCACCATTCATAAATGCAGGAAAAAGCGCACATGTGAACGATGCGTGACTGTGGATGAAAAAAACTGTGCATCCCTCAAAACGATGCATTTATGATATTGGTTGGCCTCCCACCCACTTCTGTTTCAGCTTCCAAGTCGATTTCAAATCCAAATCTCGGCTGAATCTGGATGGGTGGTTGTTCAAAGACCTAAGGGTGCCCTAAATGGCCCCTTGTTCACACTAAAAGATGGTTGAATAATGCCTCAAAGTTATGCTATAAAAAGAGGCCATGGGTGCACTACATTTTCAAGTAACTCATTTGCATTGTTATGCTACTAATATTCTCTTGGACGATCCTCTTTCCTCATCAAGATCATGCTAGCATCATTTCAGTTAGCCATTCATATCACCTCTAGATTAAATGTGCTTTGGATTCTCTTCACCATTTCATTTTAGTTCCTTATTTATAAGAAGAGCTCAATATTTGGGGGTCCAAGAGCCCTCCCTTGGAGGAAGAGGGGACCCAAAGTCTCCCTTTATCTTTGGTGCTTTCTTTCCACTAATACAATCCTTTCCATTGGTGGCATGAGTCTTGTTTGTTTCTTGTTATAATGTCCTTATGTACTCTAGTTTAATTTATTTTATCCTTCTTAGTTTAATTATTTGCTTATATTTTATTCTTTACACTTCTAACTCTTTCCTCTACTGTTGTCTTGCCTAGCTGACCCAACTGGGCTTGTAAGCACCCTTATCTTGCTCATTTAGGTGAAAAAAGAGGTGCAACAGATTGACAACTTTGTTGGGGAAATGTATGAATTTCCTACCCCATTTGGGTTATTTTATCTCTTCTTTCAGTTTATTTAACCTGTAGGTACCATAACTGGCCCAAGCTGACCTGTAAAAAGTCAAATTCAAAGGCGAGTTTAGAAAATTTCGTCCGAAATTTTCTTCATGGCCATGTGTCAGATGTGTGTGGGGTTTTCAAACCACAGGCGTTTCTTTAGTGCATGTGCACCAAACCCACTATTATGCATAGATAATCCTGTGCACTTGCGCCCAAAGGTCACTTTCAACCTACGAATTGGCATCATATGCGCCCCTGTCTACTCTGATACCCATGCATCTGCTCAAAATATTACACATTGTAAGGTTTTGTGATCCGTGGAGGGCGCATAGCCTTATTAAAATTAATTGCATGCATATTATAATCTGCACCACACTTACATTCCCTCTCCATATAAAGGGATTAGTCAAAACATAGGCACTTAGGGGTTAAAATCATTATTTTTCCTCTTTTTGTTTGTCATTTTTCCACATGGATGGTTTGTTTTGACTAAAGTTAAGTTGGAATCATTCTACATCACATATAAAACTTGCATTAGGACAAAAAATTGGATATCAATCGTTGAGTATGCTCTTCTCTCATGCCCGAAAGCGATCTTGAGAATCAGAAAGAGATTGAAGGAAAATTTCATCTCCCTTAAAAAGACAAAAAAATTTAGGAGAGGATAACATCCCCCTTGAGACTCCTCTTAGTTTATTTTTCAAACACATCTTATATTGTAAGGGCCCATACATGCCAACATGATACAAAGATAGGATAGTGATTGAATTTTACTTTTTTAGATTAAATCACTAGGGAAGTTTAAAGTTTTTGTAACGGGTCCATACATGCCCACATATGTGTTCGATCATGTTGTCATTGATGCCAATGGTTTGATTACTTGGGATATTGTTGGATCATATGTCATTGATGTAAATGGTTTGGTTTGATTGATGTCATTGGTTGATGTCAAGTAATTGA
>JZKD02S2017955.1:381460-412405 GCA_000966675.3 Picea glauca | reverse complement strand
ATCCACATGGAGAAAGGTGACACCTAATTTATTAAAAATATTGGCACACCTTCACTTGTTCACACACAAAAGTCACTACTCACTCACATAGTTTTTCATCTTGAAACGTGGAGGTTGAAGTAAGTTTCCTCAAAAGGGATTTCGAAATACCCCACCCTTTTTGTGACGAAACTATCCACTCCCCCTTAATTTCAACGAGATTGTCTCACACCCCCAATCTCTCAAACAACCACATACAATTTTTTTTCTAAAAAACTCACTAAGTTTTCCTCCACAGGAGGTGCCAAAAGAAATTTTTTAGTCTAGGTAGGATTTCGGGGATAGGCATCCAAATAACTCCATGTTATCTGGTTCTCACATCTTCAAACAATAGAAGTTGCCAAATAGGGAACTTAAAATCCTCCAAGTCAAGTGTTCCTACACCATAAGGTAGGGAGATACCCATGAAGGGTCAAAGGCCAAGGTCCGGTTGTTCTGTGCATCCCCCCTTGAGGCACCCACCTCTTGGACGGGATCTAGCCCGTGACCCATTTCTTAGGCCAAAAATATGAATATCACACTTTGATCGAGGTACCTAGTGACCAAATTTTAGGACATCTACCTAGGTGGCAATTATGGGCTGCAATTGCACCTTGATCGGATTTTGTGTGGCTATTGGGAAATATCGCCAATTCTTTTAGGATATACACCCTCTACCCCTCATTATAACTGATTACTTCATCCTTCACTAGTTCCTCTTTCGGTGGCTTCAGACCCCACTGTTGAGTGCTATTGGAAGGTCCAGTGTTGTTTGAGAGGAAGGACGTTACGTCTTTTAGGACATGAGCATTTGTTTTCTTTGTTCTCCCATGCAGACAAAATTCACCTAACCACATGTATGCTTCTTTATTTTATGTATGTTGTTCTTTTTACATACGATTGTGAGATATATTGTGGAGGTCCAAGTTATACAAATTGTTCATTAAATTTTCTCTCATCACCATTTTCACACATCCACTTTTCTAGTTGGACATCATAGGGGACCCACAGAATCCCCGTCATTCCAGACGCTTGCTAAATCTCCCTCCTATCCTCGGGGGAGTTCCTAGTCTTTCCAAATCATCAGTTGTACTTTCCTACACCCCTGTAAGTGATACTATCTTGGGATCAAATTTTCTTGGTTCCACTTTACTTGGGTCCACTTCCCAAGGTCCAACATCCCACACTCCCTTTTACACAGAAGTAGGGGGCCAACTTCTTCTCAAGGGGGTAGTACAAACCCACCTCATCCCCCTCAAGGGTCAGGTACGCAAAACACTCACACCATGGCTAGAACTAATCCTCCTCCACCACCTCAAATGCCATACTTGGCTTCCCTCAACATACCGGATTTGACTAAAATCACCAATGATCCTATATTGCACAACCCCACATGGCCTGCAATGCCTACCAAACTGCCTTCAGACATCCCCAAGTTTGAAGGAAACTGAGAGACGATCCCTCCAACCATATCATGACTTTTCACTTATGGTGGTCTTCAAACAACATCACAGATGATTATGTCTGATTAAGGTTATTTCAACGTACACTCACTGGATCATCAACTAAATGGTATGTAGAAGACAAATCTGGGTCCCATCTGACCTTTGAATCCTTGGCCAAATCATTCTTGACCTTCTTTCAACTACCAATTCGTCATGACCATGGCCTCAAACTACTCTTGGAATTTAAGAAAATCGTTGCCATTCACATCGTTAACCACATTCACCAATGATGTCGACAACGTAGTCTCTGCAAATATGAAGCTTCTCCACAACAATGTCTCAATTGGTTCCTCAAATCAGTTGTTTCCCTCCTTGCCAAAGATGTAGTCGCCACCTTCCCCTAGTATAAAGAAGAATCCATTAGCAAGGCCCAACAATTCAAACTCATTTAATCATAGTTAGGGTACTTGTATACGGTCCTACTTGATGCCCCGAGACCTGTGCCATTTAGCCAAGACAAACCTGGGATGTCTCACTCAATGGATGGACTGATTGGTACCACTACACACCACAATTCACATCCCCAACAACCACCAATGTATGGAAAACCTCATTATCCACCAACATATGGTGGACCCCCTTATTATAATCCTCCCCCTTATCCACAACCATACCCCTTAACCTTTCCTCCACCCACCAACGGACCACCACCAACACCCACAATACACCCCATAGCCCAAAATAGTTTTGGTACCCCCTCTACCTCTGCTTATGCCCTAAACACTAGTGAAAGCGTCACACCTTCCTACACATCCTATGGATCATTACCAAAAAATAATCCATACTTTCCTTTACCTAGCCCCCCTCAACCCAATCCTTCCCCACACAGACAACCACATGCTGGGGTTAATTTTGTTCAACCCTCTCCTGTTCAGCAGTATCAAAATTTTGAATAGATGAATACATCTAATCCATCCCATTAGTCAAACAAATCTAGGGAGAAAGGAAAAAACCGAAACAATAATAATCTCAGACCAGGAGGAAATTAGAACCAACCCCAGCTGAAACAACCTGCCGGAGGTAACTAACACCAGGGGAACCAGAACCCCCAAGGGAGAAATAAAAATAAACACCAAGGTTATAACAACAACAATATTCAGACAATCTTCCCTTGTTCCCTTTGCGGTGAATATGGCCATTATACTCACCATTTCCCCCAAATAACTGACTTTAAATGGATGAAAGAATCAAGAAATGGACCACATCCCCCAGTATCGCCTGCCCCCCAAGAGTCCCCACAACAATATTTGTAGCACCCACCCCTAGCCGTGTTGCAAAACCCCATACCACATCAAGGGGTGATGAACACCCAAAAAGAGATGCAACCTGCCCCACCACAGGCAGGACCACCATATCACAACCTGGGCACTTTTGTAGATCGAACTACCCTCCTCACTAATGAGGAAGAAATCCTTCTACAAATGCGCATTCATCAATACAACGGACCCTCTGACCCTAGTCCACCTACTTCGAAGGCCACTCCAGTCACGACTGGCCCACATTTGATGATTATGTGCCCTAATAATGAAACACCTCTTCGCATCCCTCACATCATGTTGCACAGGAATGTCCACAACCCTCAAGCTAGGGAAACCCACAATTATAGTTTGGTCGATGACTTGGCACAATCCCCCACTGCCATGTCAGTCTTAGAAGTTCTTCAAACCTTTCCTACTCAATGGAAATCATCACTTTCCACCCTAGGGGTAGTCGGACTTGCTAATACTCAACTCATCACATTAGATCTCAACAGTGGAGAACCCCATCTCCCTACTCTTGTCGCTTTTCAAATACTGGTTAAAATCCATAATATCACAATCCACCATTGTATTATCGACGAAGGTGCATCTACTTGCATCATGTCCAAAACTGTATGGAAGAAACTTGTCTCTTCAGAGATAATACCCTCCGCCATTACTCTGAGGGCTTATGACGGACGACCCTCATCTCCCGAGGGGCTCTTCCAAAACGTCCCCGTTGAACTCGGGGGAAAAACCAGCCTTATTGACATTGAGGTTATCGATGCCCCACTCGACTATAATATTTTGTTTGGTCATAGCTACATGTATGCTATGAAGGCATTCGACTCTTCCGTGTTCTGAACCATGATGTTTCCCCATAACGGAAAGATCATTACCATCGATCAGGTATCACATTATGATCCTAACCCTTCATCCAACATCGACAACATCCTCCCTTTTGTCCACACTAATCCAGATGCTTATCCACTAATCGATATGGGCCCTGGAATTTTTAAGGACCCATCCTTGCTAGAGACATACCACAGAGCACCATCGCTCATCCATCCCTCAGCACAAGTATGTGTCGTTTCCACCAACGGAACGAAAATTGAAGATACTCTCCCTCCCACTGAGGACTCTTTCTCCCCTGACATTCCACTAGTCGCAGAATACCTCCCTCAGGAATCTCCTGGAAATTTTTCATCTCTACCTGTTCCTAATCTTCCCCTCCCCCAGGGCCATATCTCGGTTTGGGAAACAGTCCCCCAAGCCATTACTCAATTCCCTTTCTTTTACTCCCCACTGGGTGTATAATCTTTCTAGGTAGCCGCAACACTCACCCTTCCTAACATGGTGTTGGCAATCCCAGTATGGTATCTACGTCCACCTGAGATGGTCCCTCAACCATCCCTCCCTCCCTAAACAGAAGGAATCTCGATGCAGATTCTCATACTTACCCCCACCATCCCACCCACACTCCCACTCACTAGCACCCCTGCTACAGTTGGGAGCAAACGGAAAAAGAAAGAGCCCACTGCTCCACTTCCCCCACGTGTCCAGCCTCCTTGCGTTCTATGTGAGAAAGACGGACACCCCACCAACAAATGCCCATCTCTACCTGAGCTAGGAAATCTAATTCAACTCCCTCGAGCACCACCACCGCTCGTCACTTCATTTAGTACTACCATTATCTCCCCTAACATAAATAGAAAAGGATTGCAAAGAAAATTTGCATGTGCCATCTGTTCAGAATATGGCCATTACAGAAACCATTGTCCAGTGTTACCTCAATTCTGACAAACGCTAATAGTCGTATGCTAGAGATTTCAGCAAGAACCCACCCCAACACATGTCACCGACATCCATTATGTCACAACCTCAGTCAATGAACGTATGATATGTCCCTTCTCTCTATACGAATCACTTGATCATTTCACATATCAATGTCCTTTGATCATTGAATACAGGCATCGCCAACTGGCCCTAATTCAAAATCCTACACCCCCCCTCCAGCAGGACCAGTGAGTACCCCTACCCCATCTCTTGATGTGGTTCATATCTTCTCACTGGAACATGAGGCACTTCCTACTCCCCCATTGTTCCTGGATGATTTTTATGAGGATTTCCCCCCAAATCCCCCCAATTCTCCAATTCATTTCCCCACGGAAATTCTATGCCCCACTACCATTTTCAACTCACTATATCTTGATATTTGGTTTATGTCGAGCGAAACTTTGCAACCTCCTTGAAATACCCCCTCTACATTGTCACCACCAAAAAACAACCCCATGGTGACCGTAACCAATGTTACTCCTCTCAATCCCCTATATTTTTTACAGTTTCACTGCGATAAAGACATCCTTGAGGAGTTAACTAAACCTGATTGCCCATGGGATGCTCTCCACCACATAGCGCTTTTTCCTTCACAAGAATCCTTCACGCCTCCTGACCAAAACCCCATATATGCAGTCAAAATGAAATATTTTCTCCCAATGGGGCATATAGATTGGTTCCATAACCCTATCCCTGCCCCCGATGTTTTTGAAGAAGGAAATATGGCCAATATTTCCCCCACCATCAAAATCGATATTTCCATCAAATCTGGGGTCATAGAGGAAATCACCATTGGTGTCGCATTCTCTCTTGAAGAAATCACCACCTATAAAGCTCTCTTCCAGGAATACCAGGACATTTTTACCTGGTCATACACAGAGATGCCTGGCCTTGACCCCTTTATTGTCGAACATCATATAGACACCTGCCTTGATATCACACCTATCCATAAAAAATAACGTCCTCTACACCCATCCAAAGAAGCAACCATCAAGGTCGAAATTGACAAATTACACGTTGCAGGGTTCATCTACCCCATCACATATACATCATGGGTCTCCAACCCTGTCCCTGTCAACAAAAAATAGGGCACTATCCGCATATGTACGGACTTCCGTGATCTCAATCACGCCTGTCCCAAAGACAACTTTCCAATGCCCTTTATCGACCAAATTATCGATGATTGCACTGGTCATGAGGCTCTTTCCTTCATGGATGGTTTCTCTGGCTACAACCAAATTCAAATTCACCCAGTCGATCAGTACAAAACCACATTCACTACCCCCTGGGGCACTTTTGCGTATTGTGTCATGCCTTTTGGCCTCAAGAATGCAAGAGCCAATTTCCAACGTGCCATGACATACATTTTTCATGATCTGGCTCAAATCATTCTCGCCTACTTGGATGATCTCGCTACTCGCTCCAAAAAATGCACCCAACACCTGAATGACTTATGCATTGTATTCCATAGGTGTGGTCAGTGCAATATCTGATTGAATCCCCTCAAGTGTGTATTTTACGTCACTGTTGGATGCCTCCTTGGATTCATCATTTCCCAACACGACATCACAGTCGACCCCCTCAAGGTCCAAGCCATCATGGAAATTCCCCCACCATGGAATTTACACCAACTGCAGAGCCTACAAGGCAAAGCTAACATTTTATGCCACTTTGTCCCCAATTATGCCACTCAGGCACATGGTTTCCTTCACCTCTTACATTATGATATCCCATTCCAATGGGATGAAGATGCCCAAAACACTTTTGATGATATCAAAACAACCCTCTCCAATGCCTCGTTAATTAGTCCACCCAACTATAACTACGACTACATCCTCTATATCTCGACCTCAACTGTCTCAGTAGTAGGAGTTATCTTCCAACTAGGGGACGATGATCATGAGCATGTAATCTACTACATTAGTAAAAATCATTCAGGGACACCCTTCAAATACAAACACGAAGAGAAATTGGCCCTTGCAGTTGTCCTCGTAGTCTAGAAATTGCGCCATTACATATTGCTTCAAACTACTAAATTCATAGCAGATTCCAACCCCATGCAATACTTTCTTAGTCGAGGACAAATTAATATTAAATTTTCTCGATGGATCGTCATCCTTCAAGAGTACGACCTTGAATTTTCAACACCCAAGAGAAAGAAAGACCTCTCCCTCGCCGAATTCATCACAACATTTCCCTCCGATACCACCCATACCCCCGTCAATTATGACTTACCTAACGAACATCTCTTTTACATCTCCTTTGATGACCCTTGGTACGACGATCTTGTCGTCTACCTCCGAACATAGAAATTTGGAAACCACCTCTTTCTATACAATCTTCGACGTATTTGTCACCAGGATCCCCACTACCTACTTATCGTTGATATCTTATATCGGCAAGGGGTCGACACTATACTCTTTTGATGTTTGACTATCGACGAGGCCAATCGAGTCTTGAACGACTGCGAAAACAACGCTTGCGGGGGTCACCTCTCCGAGGTGTCCACCGCTCAAAAAATCATTCGCACCGATTATTTTTGGCCTACATTGTTTCACGATTGCATCCACGTTGTGAAACAATGTGACAAATGGCAGCTTTATGCCAACAAATCATGAGCACCACCTGCTCTTCTACACCTAGTCGTTACTTCCGACCCCTTTTGCAAATGGGGCATAGACTTCATGACTTGCAACCCTCCATCCAGCAATGGGCACAAATACATCATTGTCGCAGTCGATTACTTCACTAAGTGGGATGAATCCATGCCTAAATTTAACAACACCACTGACACCACAACACGCTTCTTCTTCAATGATGTCATATCCCTCTTTGGAGTCCCACTACATCTCGTCTTCGATGACGAGAAACACTTCGAGATTGAGATCTTTGTCGAACTCTCCTCTCGTTTAGGATTCTCCCATGATTTCACCTCCCCATACTACCCTCAGTCCAATGGATAGGTAGAGGTGGTTAACAAGGTCCTCAAAACCATGTTTCAATGCACGGTCAACAAACATAAGACCAATTGGCATCATATGTTATTTTCCGTGCCATGGGCTTATCACATGGCAGTTAAAACTGTTGTTGGTTTGACACCATTTCATCTAGTCCACGGAGTCGACTCCACTCATCTCATCGAGTGTGAAATTGCCACCTAACGCACCTCTCTTGAGATATTACCCAACACTGCTCCAATGGAGGAACATTTGTTGAACTTAAATTCCTTGGATGAAGATCGTTGATCTTCATTACAGAACAATGAGGCAGCCAAAAAATGGTCAAAGGCCACCTTTGATCACCATGTCAACCTTTGCTTATTCAATGAAGGCAACCTCATCTTTGCTTACGATATCGCTCACGACACCCTCGACCATGGAAAATTCGAGTCACTTTGGCATGGAACTTACATCATCCAACATTGCCTCACTAAAGGTGCATACATTCTGGCCTCTCCCGAAGGCCACCCTCTCAAAGAACCCGTTAACGGGTTGTACTTAAAGAAATTTTATGCCTAAGCGTAGCCATTCTACACTAGTATTTTCTTTTTTGTATGCTCTTTTAGAGTTTTTAATCTTCTTTCCACACACGTTGCGTCTAATTTACCATTTGTTTTATTGACATATGCCTCGTCCATTGACCTACCACATTGGTTACGCCGACGGAGCTAGTCGTTGGACACAGAATCTCGCTTCGGCCTCTTGGGCCCTCTATTCCACCCTCACATGAACTGCTCCACTCCAGCGGCATATGTTTGAGATCAACAACCAACAGCCAAGAAGAATACATCATCGTCATTGGTCTCCTCACTGAGGCTAGCCACCATCATATTTTTCACCTTAATGTCTTACTAGATTACCAACTTGTCATCCTTCAACTCAACAATGTGTACCATGGCTGTGATCCTTGCCTCTTTCGCAATTACCTACAAGTTATACTTTTATATCAACATTTTGATTCCATTACATTTGCACATATTCCAAGACAACTTAATCAAATAACAGATAACAAGGCTAACCTAGTGTTAGATTGGAATTTATCACATCAAGCTGCCAGTACGCATACATCAAACATCAATAATTTGTCACAGCATATAAATTAGACATCATCAACAAAAAACATAAAACACATGAGAACATCACAAATATCCCAAAATGTATATCCATATATATATATATATATATATATATATATATATATCGGTCAGATGTTCCATCAAAATGTTTACAAAAAAATATATATAGTACATATACAACATTCGTAGGTCGGTGAACCACCTCGCCCCTATTGATACAAAACTGGCATTACCACACCAAGTAGGCTTGCAGGCCTATATAAATACCAAAAAATAAAAAAATACATATAGAGACAATCATGGTTCCTTTAGAGTACCACCACCTGGCCCTCTCTTGGGAGGCAGTACCCCACCAGTTATCAGTCCCTCCGGCCCTGGGGGAAACTGCCCAGTCATCGCAACACCTTCTACTACTACTCTTTGGACGACGTTCCTCCACACCAATAGAACACCCACGCACTTCTACATGACTCTCTCGTCCTGGATCCGTGACCACATGCCCTCGGGCACTCCCTATAGCACAGCCTCCAAGCGGCGATGAATATCCTCAAACTCTCCCCTAGCCTCGGCCGGAGGAGCATGCGATGACCCTACACCAGGGTCATCAAAGAAACATCTCCTAGCCTCTCTCTCCTCATCAATGTGTCTCACCTTAGAATCCTCCCGTCGACTCCTCTCTCCTTCCGACGACTCTCCCCGAGGAGGTCTCACCGGCCCCTGATGAACTAGTTCTATAGCCATCTCAACCTGGCTCCTGCGAGGCCCCACATATGCACATACAAAAAACAAATGATAGCATCAACATCCACTCATACATAAAAATATACATACTATAATATCTAAAAAATAAAAATATCACATCATACCTCGGTGGTCGAACACCTCTCCTGGGGGTAACACCATCTTCAAATCTTCCTGGAAGTCCACCACAAAATACGGGTATCACAGTATGATCTGTGGCATATGATGCCACACCTGTGTAGCCTCAGCCTTGAAATAGTGGCCACCCTCCCCACCACTGTGACGAATCAAAATCGTCGCCCACCGCCTCAGTCGCACCTCTCGCACACTAGGTGCGCCCAACAACACTCTCGAGCGCAACATAGGCACCCTCTCCAGAAACCACACCACCAAGATAGACCCAAAAGAGAACTCCCCCGATTTTGTAGCTCGACACCTATCCAGATTCCCTAACATCTTGGCATGCAACATCAAGCCCCAGGCGAAATGCTCACCTTCCAGTGCCCTCTCCATAATCCTCAGTTGACCGCCACTGATCCACTGAGTTGCAAGGGACCCATATACTCCCACAACAATTGCTGCCACACAATGATGAACAAGGGCTTCCATCGCCCCAATACTCACCCTAGAACCTAACATGAATTTCCCTCCCATACAGTACCTCTGGGCCAAGGTAACCAACTGTCTGTCCCCCGGTATCATGAGCTCTATCGGTAAAGGGGTTCCCTGAAAAAGGGAGCCCTGTCAGAAAGTATACATCCTCCAATGCAATAAAAGGCATCTGCTCACCCCGCACCATAAAACAATGCAAATCCAGAATCCACATCTGAATCAAGAAATGCAATAGGTACTCCTGGGCCCGTATCAGGGGGCACTCAAAGAACTTCAACAACCCACAAGCTGCCAAAGTATCACATACCATCGACTCCTCATTAGTCACTGCCTCCCACAAGCGTGACCAATCTCTCTCCCTCCAATGAATTGGCATCGTCAAGACTGGTCACCTACATCCACATATACATTACTCGATCAACTATCATCACCCATAAAAAAACATCTAAAAAATCCAAAAAAGTAAATTTTTTACACTTTTCATCTTTGCCTCAAAGGTGCGGTTGTTTTCCCCACAGGTGCACACATATGCATGCCTGTTCATCCCACAATCATGCACACATGTGTTCCCGTTGGAGATACAGTGGTGCACACATGTGTCCCTATCACATAAACAGATGTGCCTTAGGGCATGACTATTCGTCACATAGTTGTGCACATATGCGCGACTGTCAGGACCACATCCACGCATGCATGCGCAACTGTGATTCACATAGGTGTGCATCCCATGCACACCTATTTTCCTCACTTGAGTTCCCCCATGCATGTTTTTCAAAGATACATCCGTTCACACATGCATGGGAATTCTTTGATCGCCCGCACATTGGGCAACCCACACTCACTAAAACCCCCTATATGACCCCCATACAACCCTGCCCAAAAACAAAACCCTAAGTCGTATGCAGGAGGATACGACGACTAACCTGAAACTTGCATATCCTGGAATGGCTACCTCGATCGCCCAAAATCTCCAAATCTCCTCTCAAATTACTTGTCCACACACTATGACAACAGGTACAAATGATGTAGCATTGTGGGCCCTACAACTATATATAGTCCGTTTTGCCAAAATTCCATACTCAATTTCAGGAGCTCCAAACGTTCGTTTTTCAATCCATCTTCAACCACGGGACCATAATCCCGCCACTTATACAATCATGTTTCCCGGGCCACTTTCCACTCTCAGCCCTCAGGGAGCATTTTTTTTTTTTTATCATACTCACACTGAGGTACACATGCTCACATTCACATCCTGTTGAATAACTATTAAATGTTCTTTATCTTCAAATATTGTTCATGTTGGGTATTTGGTTTTCATGTGTGTAGGTACTTGGTCATCCTCCATCCGCGCTACGCTTTCAGGTATATCATTGATACTAGCATGCAGTCATTCCCTCTTAATATCATTTGCATCTCCAGTAACACCCTATGATATTTACCTGTAGGTTCCATATGTTTGGCTCTGTAGTACCATCACCTCCACTGCATTTTGGTACTGTCACCCGGTATCACTCTTCCCCACACGAGTTGTCCCATTCATAGTCCCCCTTGGCATTTCGACACTCATGCTTCTTTTAACCTTTAGAGATGGGAGTCCTGTTAGTCTTATGCATTTTTCGAGAATCATCCACATACTCCTTTTCCTAATTTTTCTAACTTACCCAATGGACTCCCAGGTTACCTCATCATGGTTCTATGTTGACTGCACTTCTGCAGTATCATTCACCATCCATTTCATACACCATCAGTTTTCCCATCTGCAGGTTGTCCCCCATAGATTTCCCTAATACAAAAACCCTCCTATGGGGCCCCAACCCTCCCCTTATTTTTCCAAGTACCTTGCACCATAATTAGGCCAAGCCATCTTACACTGGGGCACCCATTTATGTATCTGCACAATTGTCCAAACTTTTTTTTTTTTATTCTTTTGATAATTGTACAAACCCTTTTTCCACATTTTCATAGATTTTTGTTGTCGTCTTTAGAGACCTTCCTTTTTCGGCAAAGAAACCCTTTTCACCCTTGGTTAGGGCATTTTTCACTTCCCAACATCAATGAAACTATCCATAAAACCCCTAGCATCTTACATCCCATACACCTTTTTTATCTCTACGTTTGTCCATTGTGTCATGCCTCTGGCACAACTCATCCTCGTCTAGTCATCCCTCTGGCACTAGATTCAGTTTTACGGTTGCTTCCACTTTGCATATCTCCCCAACCAAGGGCAGTCTTGAGTTTCACCTAATATTGACTTCTTCCATATACCTCATCAGTTCCTGATCTCATCCACTGGATTTCAAAAAGTTCTTTGTTTCTTGGAGTCGCGTCTCCCTTTCTTTCGACATCAACACAATTTCCAGAAGGGTGATAGTATCTTGACTCTCATTACCTTTACAATGAGCAGCCTCGGATAGCACAGAGAAAACCACCATTGTTCTCTGTTGTCGTTGACCCCCATAACATTCGACTTCAACACTATCTCATGTTACTGTGGGTCTTACTTTGCGACTATTGCAGTTGTTTTATCTTAAACTAAGACCTCTGAAATTTGATAGAATATCAATGTTTGCACATTATCGACACTTCTCACAGGTGTCCTTACGCTTTTTTCAAAGTTTTGTTCACCATCATAATTTTCCTTTGTTATTATCAAACCACCCCGGAGGGTGTTGCAGTGATCTACATCCACAAGACAACTTAAGTTACTGTATTACATCTGTTTGAGTTACATGACACAGGCATGGGGCATTCCCGCCTCATTTGTACATAGTTTTATTTTTTCTCCCACACCTTGGGAAAGTCTTGGATCCTACAGGTTCCCCTCTCCTTCCAATGGATCACTCTTGACACTCCCCACAACACTCTTTCTTACACAGGTACTCTCAGTAGAAGAAACATTGATGAATTTCGGCTATACATATGCTCCTAACCTCATACATCAGGGGGCATCTGTTATCATTGAAATTTTGTTTGCAAATGGTTACAAGAATCCAACATCTTCAAACATCTATTAGTTGACCCATGGACCAAAAATGACCAAAAATGCATTTCCAAAAGGCCAAAAACTATACAATCAACAATAAAATCCGCATGTGCTAAGACTACACAAGGAGCGCGCGTACATGCGCCATTCATAAACACATGAAAAAACACCCATGTGAACGATGCATGACTGTCGATGAAAAAAACCCCGCATCCCTCAAAACAATGCATTTATAATATTGGTCGGCCTCCCACCCACTTTTGGTTCATCTTCCAAGTCGATTTGACATCCAAATCTCGGATGAATCCGACTGGGTGTCTGGTTAAAGACCTAAGGGTACCCTAAATGGCCCCTTGTTCACACTAAAATTTGGTTGAATAATGCCTCAAAGTTATGCTATAAAAAGAGGCGATGGGTGCACTACATTTTCAAGGAATTGATTTGCATTGTTACGTTGTTGATATTCTCTTGGAGGATCCTCTTTCCTCATCAAGAGCATGTTAGCATCATTTCAATTAGCCATTCATATCACCTCTAGATTGAATGTCCTTTGGATTCTCTTCACCATTTCATTTTGGTTCCTTATTTGTAAGAAGAGCTCAATATTTGGGGGTCCAAGAGCCCTCCCTTGGAGGAAGAGGGGACCCAAAGTCTCCCTTTCTCCTTGGTGCTTTCTTTCCACTAATAAAATAATTTCCATTGGTGGCATGAGTCTTGTTTGTTTCTTGTTTTAATTTCCTTATGCACTCTAGTTTAACTTCTTTTATCCTTCTTAGTTTAATTCTTTGCTTATCTTTTATGCTTTACACTTCAAACTCTTTCCTCTACTGCTATCTTTCCTAGATGACCCAAATGGGCTTGTAATAACCCTTATCTTTCTCATTTAGGTGAAAAAAGAGGTGCAATAACATTGTTACAGGAGAAGACAGACTAACCCAAGGAAATACTATAGCAGACTCATGAGTCAGGAAAGCTACAGAGAAGACCCAAACATTTGATGCACATAAAGAAAGAAAAATATTTGAGGAGGCAATAAAAGATTTCAAAGGAGACCAAGGTTCTTCATCAAAGACATTACCAGATGTAAGAGAATATGGAATTCCTCTAGCATTCGATCAATGTCTTTGCCAAAAGAGGGACAAGAGGTAAGAAAGCTCATGGAATTTTTATATACTTGTATTAAGTTGATTCAGGATGAAAGCATTGTACAAGAGCTACAAAATTTAATCAGACACTATGAGATAGGAAGGATAGATCCTTTACTAAATAAATAAGTACATCAAATATCCAAGAAGAGAAGAACAAATAAGGAACTACACTTGAATGCTCAGATAGGAGAATATGATACAGATGATGTGGTCCTCGACTTAGGGTCGGAGGTCAATGTCATGACGAAGGAAACCTGGGCACTGATGGGAAAGTCGAAGTTGATTTATTTCCCTATCAGGTTGAGGATGGCTAATCAGTGGGAAATAATCCCCTTTGGTAGATTGGAGCATGTCCCTATGGACATTGACAGAATAAGAACGTTTGTAGATTTTGAGGTAATTGAGATAGTTGATGATACCTTCCCTTACCCCGCGTTGTTAGGAATTGACTGAGATTTCAATAATTCCATTGTGGTTGATTTAAAGAAAAGACGTATGACATTTGAAAGAGATGGACTTAGGTTCATTGCACCTTTAGATCCATATGAAGGTCAGCAATACACACAACCCATCAGAGAAGAAGACCACACTTATGAACTGGAAAATATATACAAACTAACAGCCAGACAATAGGATTACATTAATCCTATGGCCGATGTAAACCTAAGTTGGCGATGTGACAGTGCATGTTCATTAGATTCAGAATACACACTGGAGAACTGGAAGAGCAAAATGTATGAAGTCTCTACAAGGAGACGTGTTAAATTAACTAGAGATGTTCGTTGGATCGACACAATAGTAAGTAACTTGCCCATCTTTGATGGTCTAAATCCTTTGGAAACGTTCTTGTCGAAATTAGAAGAAAGTGTACCAGCACAAAAAATATTGTTGGCAGTGGATGAGGCCTTGAAATCAACAACAACAAGATGGTGGGGGACACACAAAAACAAAATTACGGAATGGGTACATTGTCGTACCCTGATGACCACGCGGTTCTCAACACAAGTAGAAGGTTGCAAAGTTTGGTACACAGGTCGAAGCTGCCCAAAGGACCATGTGAGAAGTTGCGAGGAAGCCTGGAGAACCATTCCTCAAGAGAAGTGGGTGCACAATTTCATTAACACACTAGACCTGACCCTTATAAACTGGTACCTTCAAGAAGAGTTGCGCCTCATCACTGCAGATTGGGAAGGTATGACTCAAAAATTTGTAACCACCTTCTTATTTGACATTCAATATCATTCAGTATATCAAGAATTACAAACTGTAAGAAAAAAAGTATTTGAGGAGGCCTCTAGCTCCCATTTAGAATAAGAAGAGGACGAATGGACTGCACCTCTCCATAAATTGCAAGGTTGTTACAACATTAATGATGATGAAGATGATGATGCGAGGAAGGTGAACATCACAAAAATAGAAGGCCAGAGAGATGTGGAAGGACCAGGAGTTGAGATACCATTCACTGGATAGCCAACCAATATTAATAAGGTCAACATTGGAATAGAGAAGACACTAAAGCTTGCAAATGTTGGAGATTAATGGGATGTTGCTACTATTGACTAAATAACAGAGATACTGCATGAATATCAGGAATTTTTTCCGACCAATTTTACTAATATGAAGGGAATTAAAGGGCCTATGGTAGATATGAAAATCCCTTTGGAACCATATGCAAGACCAGTCAAACAGAGACCCTTCAGATTGAACAGGACAGAATGCTGGAAGCAGGAATTATAGAACCTGTTAGCACAAGATTGGTTAAGGTTCCAAGTGTCAAGAAAAAGCATTGAAAACACTCTCACAAGGTTCCAAGCATCAAAATAACTGATGTATTTACGCTACCAAATTGCATGCAGACACAGATGTGGGTGCTACTTAAATTCACTACCTAAATTCTAGCAGAAAACGAATTGTGCAGAGTTATTTTACTAGTTTTGAGTCAGTAACTTGAAACTTGGATTATGAAGAATTGAGAAGGTATTTTTGAAAACTGGAGGAGGGTTTTGTTCATAATATTCCAAATAAAAAAAACCTCTCTAAGTTTTTCAAAAGTTGGTGTGTTTTTAGAGATATTATACATATAAGTAGCGCTACCAACTGTTTTACAGCAGTGCTACCTAATTTCCTGTAGCAGCCATGATTTTTGATATCCACCTTGTTGGGAGGTTTCCACCTATCAAGGAGGATTCGAATGGATTCTCAAGGATCAATTAGATTTCAAGGTACACCTGAACCTAATATTTATCTCCATCAAATGCCTCATGCATGAGGTGGAAACAATTTATTAATGACTTCCAACAAATTCCTGAAAATTAGCAGTTTGTTGGATTTTTATATCTTTGATTGTTGCCACCTATATCCAAGGCTTAGAATCTAATGGAGGATATGGGATTAGACCTCCTAAGGTTTTTTGGATGCTATTTTATATTTAAGGAAATATATCTCTTGAGGAGAAGAGGTTGGATTCATGATTCAAGAGAGGAGAGAGTTAGAGGAACAATTTATTTGCTCAATTGTAAGCCTGAGGGCCTGTTGTAATTAGCATTTTTCCCATTAGAGATCCATGAGAGTTTCTTATCAGACTTTGTGTTCTTTTTTATCATTCTATATTGTCATCTTTCTTGAATAATATTTACATATTTTGAAGATCAAAATCTGCCTTTGGTTAATTAATTCATGAGGTGCAAAGGATTTGTGGTAATTGCTTGTTAATCACAGATTATTGTTCAATCACTCTTCAATCTATATTACAGAAAGGATCTATGTTATGTGTTTATTCTTCTCTTTGTTTACCTTATATTCTTATATCCATCTTTGCATAAACCTTTTGTCTAGTAGACGACTTGATTGCCTTTGATCTGTAGGATGTTGTGACTCCATGCCCAATGGAATGTATTTGCAGTAGTTTGATGCCCTCCTTTTTACTCTTCTCTTGATGATCCACCTATTCAAACTATTTTAATCCATTTACATTTCTATGTTACCAAGATTACTCTCATTTGCAGTCTGGGAGTGACTCTTGGAGTGATAACAGAACCTGTTGAAGATTTAGAATGGATTAGCCTTGTCGTGGTACAAGACAAGAAGACAAGAGAGATTAGGATATACGTAGATCTCAGGAAGATGAATGATGCATGTTTGCATGACCCCTTCCCTACACCATTCACTAAATAAGGGTTAGATAATGTGGGAGGCTAGGAGGTATAATCTTTTACAGATGGATTTTCAGGATACCATCAGATATGGATTTCCAAGGAAGATCGCCATAAGACCACATTTTCAACAGAATGGGGATCCTACCAGTATACAGTGATTCCATTTGGATTGAAGAATTCCCCAGCCATATTTTCCAGGGTGGTGGTCGAAACATTCAAGGAGTTTCTGCATAAATTCCTAGAAGCATATTTTGACGATTGGACTGTTTTTAGCTTATTGAAAAATCATATTGAATGTATAAGGCTATTGTTGGACAAATGCAGGCAGTGTCAAATTGCCTTGAATCTGAATAAGTGCATCTTCTTCTCACCATTTGGAGTGCTATTAGGTCATATTGTATGCAAGTAGGGATTGCTGGTAGACCCATCTAAAATTGCCATTATAGTTGATCTTCCACCCCCTACTTCAGTCAAACAGCTACGCACTATGCTGGGACATATTGGATAGTACAGGAAGTTCATTAAAGGATACACCTAGATTATAGCACCCATGGAGAAGATTTTGAAGAAATATTGTTAGTTCAGTTGGACAGAAGAATGCCAACAGAGCTTCAACACACTGAAACAGAAAATGGTTACTACACCTATTCTGGTTTTCCCATATTGGATAAAGGAGTTTCATGTGCATGTTGATGAATATTCTCTTTCCTTAGGAGCAGTGTTAGAAAAACCCGGGGAAGGATATGTTGACCATCCGTTAGATTTTGCTAGTAGGAAACTATATACAACTGAGATTAATTACACCACCACTGGGAGAGAGATATTAGCTATGGTGTATGCACTGCAGAAATTTATCCACTACTTGTTGGGAGGACACTTTAAAATGTTTACTGATCACTCTGTGTAGAAATACCTAGTCAACAAGCCAGTGTTGGGGGGGAGAATATACAAATGGCTTTTGTTATTTTAGGAATATGACTTTGAGATCATAGTTAAACCAAGAAGAATGAACAAAGGTCATGACCACTTGTTAAGGTTGGAACATGGCAAAGAGACGACCAGTTTGGAGGATGCACTACCAGATGCATAGTTATTGGCCACTAGAAAGATTGATGACCAATTCATAGAGATAGTCCAGTTCTTGTCAACAGGAATGGCACTTAGACATTCTCTTTCATAATTTCCTGGTTGTTGGTAGTTATTGCACACTATTGGACCTATACCTCTTCCAAATCCTCCTCTACCTAATCCTCCACCTCTGTATCCTCCTTGATCTTCTCATGGTGCATTTTTATTGAGGAACCTGATTATACTACGTGGGGTTATACTATGGTTTTGTGTTATTATACTGAGGTTGTGCAATGTTTTACAATTGTTGTGTAGTGTTGTATGGAGGTGGTACCTGGTTAAACTGAGGTGCACATTTACCTGTCATCATTTTTTCTTTCACCCTATAGGTTTCTGATGTTCTTTCCCACATCAATTCCATTTTCCTACATTCTTTGTCATCGTGACCCACTGATTTGAAAAAATTCCAATATGAACTCTTGGATATTTTCTGATACTTTTGCATCATGGGACAATGATATGGGTCATTTCTATGCATTTTACATATCTGTTATAACCCTAAATTGCACCATACATGCTTACCTAGAATTAGGCCATCTTAGATCCCTTCTTTTCCAAAGAACTGTTGAACAACTCTTTAAAAATCCTCTTTTATAAGGGCCCACGTGCCCTACTCCATTACTGGACGTGTGTACATGCTAGATGACCTAAAACAACCCGCATGGACTGACAAAATAAAAAAAAAAAGGAAAGTTGTCGACGGAACACACAACTCTGGGCGAGTTAACTAAAACTCCCAACCATTCATGGACGAGGGTTCATCCAAATACCTAGCTTCTTCTAGCCTATAAAAGAAGGGCTAGGGGTCCCTTTTGGAGGAGGAAAAATATAGCAATGAAACTCTGCCCATTTGCATATTCCCATTGTCCCAACCCTTTAGCCATCCTTGTTCCAGAAGAGATACAAAGCAAAGAAGTTGGAGGACAGTTAAAGAGGATCCAAAGATCAGGTTCACAGAGCGGTTACCAGTCTCAACTTTTGTATGTTGACACATTCAAAGTAATAAAAAAAATGCTATTCCCGTCCCAATTCATGAGTTATTCATAGTTTGTTAAGTACATATTTGAATCTCTAACCTGTTAGTCTATAGGTAAGATGCATGTGTAGTTGTTGCTTGTCTTGTATGCAGCTCAATGTTGGAAAGGAGAACTACGAAAAAGTGATAGAGTGCGACAAGGGATCAACATCCAACGCCTAGAACAAGGTAGGTTGATCTAGCCATGTTTTACTGAAAAGAAATAGGATTTAAGTCTGGGGACGAAGGTAGAAAGTAGATTTTCTCTTGGTAATATTTGCATGCAAATAATAACCCTATTTTCTAGTCCGTAGGGAGATTTCCCTCACAACAGAATTGGCGACCATACTGGGGAAGCCTCTAGGGTTCTTGAAATTTTATTTTTTTGGGAAGTTTTTAGAAAAAAACTAGTTTTTCTTGCTGTTTTTTTTTTTAGTTTCTGTAAAGTCTGAGCTAGCATAGAGTTTGGTTTTCCATACTAGCTTTCTCTGATTTGCTTGACTGTGTTTTTTGGGACCCATAGAAGTACACGCGGCCTGCATAAGGTCTGCATGCATGTACCTGCGCCCTACTCTCTTACAACCTGTGTGTGAACGCTAGCTGAAGAAGTAGCAGTAGCGTGTAGATCCCAAAGAATTTTTGAGGCAACCATCCTCTTTCCTGTCATAATCAGACATTCTTAGGGGTTTTCTGGAGTTTTTCTGAGTCTTGGTTGTTTGCAGTCTTATCTTAGAATGTTTTTCTTTATGATTTTTTCCTTTCTTGGTTTTCTTTTTTCTGTTAAAAAGAGTGTCCAAGCCTTCAAGAGATCCTGGTTATCAATATCAGTGGTCTCTTCCTGGTCTGGATTGTTTGTTTTTGTTTTTTCTTAGAGTTTAGATATACACACGGCCTATACAAGGTCAGCCCACGTGTACATTCCCTCTGGCTCTATACAGCTCGCGTTCTCATTCTTGTTGTTGGGTTATCAGTAGCGTGCTTGGGCAAGATAGTTTTTGTTGGGGGTAAGGAAGTCATCATTTCCCCCGATGAGTGTTATACCTCTCAGGTATTTGAATCTTTGTCTTAGCATTCAGTAGCTTAGGATTAATCTTAGCCTTAGATTGTTTTTTCTCATTTTAAAAAGATGTCATCAAAAAGAATTTTTTAAGGGTTTTTAGACAACTGTGAGAGTCATATATATATATATATATATATATATATATATATATATATATATATATATATATTATTCTTAAAAAAAAGTTGCTAGTGTGTGATTTGTTGAAGTGATTCTTTGCGATATGCGATTAGGCCTGAATTGTTTTTCTTGGTTTTTGCTTGTTGGTATTTTTCCTTTTTTTCTTTATCAACATTTAAATAAAATAAAATAAAAATTCTCTTTTCATTTTCTTGTTTGGTTGAAAAGTGTGTTTCTACATTATTAGCTAGGGAAAAGTTGTTTATTTCATAAGTTTTTTAAGTTTACTTAGATCATAAGTAGATTGTAGTCAAGTGAAATTTCTTTCGAGTTTGTTGTCCAAAATCTTAGAAAATTAAAAAAAAATAAAAAATGAAAAGTTGTTGAAATTTTGCATTAAGTAAACAAAAATTGTTTCCAGCGTTTTTATTCATTTTTGCTTTTGTATTTACACATCATCAGTTTCAATTTCATACCCCTTGACATAAGACAAATCCATAAAATTAATGTTAAATCTAAAATTTATTAGACTTTTATGTTTGTAGGGTTAACCAACTAGTTCAGGATTAGGGCCTTGGATTAGGATTAGGGAGGAAACTCTTCAAGGCCATTTAAAATCAAACATTGGAATCTGAGTTAGGGAGTTTCTAAGTCTAGTATCATGAAATTTATCCAGGGCCCCCCTCTAACACAAGGGATAAACATGAGGTCATGTGCAGAAAGGTCGATAAGATAACCCCTCCAAAGTTGGACCAATCATAGTGGAGAACACATATAGAGGGCTTGTTTTGGGATTCCGTCGATTGCATTTGCCACGGGGCTTCGTGGGTCTTGAATCCATTCGAGGTCCTCATTTGTCTTCTAGACCACTTGCTTTCGATACCCTATTCATTGTGGTCTACCCGACTTTGGACTGTACCCGCCTGGTGACTGTTCGCGTGCTGGCAACCTAGTTTCCTATATTTTTTAGGGACATACACAGGTGACTGCGGGGGTATACCACGGTACCTAGGACATACATTGAGCCATACTTTGTAGATTATACCTGGAGGGTGCTTCCATGTTCGAGTTGCACTTGCACCGGTAAGTTTCTCTAGTGTTGGTTGTTGTAACTGTTCTTCCAATTAATTTAATGTTTGCCTGTCTTATATTTTAGGGACTTTTTTAGTGTGTGTTACTTTTGAGAATTTAGACTACCCTAGAGTGTCTTTTATATTCTCACATAGTGGAGGATAATGAGCTCCTCCAGTCATGAAGGCTTCTTGGCCTGCCACCATTTACAATGGAGCCACCCCCGCCACCATTAAGGCCAAAGCTAGACCAACAAGGGTCTTTTGAAGTGACCAGGTTACAAGCAATTGTGCCCGACCAACATTCAGAGGAATAGAACATTTTGTACCTTTAAGAGAATTCTCTTGGCCCGGTTGAAACCCCAACCACTAATTTCTTGGCACCTTTCATTGTACCAATTCAATTTTACGAGAGCCAGATAGTGTTGCACACAACAATGGAAACAAATGTTGTTACTCCTTCTGGGAATTCTTCAATTCCTACTACAGTTGTTACCACAGGAGAGTTTTCAACTCCTAACCCACTGTCACCAGTCCGAGCCACCATGGTCTCGACCGCTGCTACATCGCATAGTGGTCTGATCCCATCTTTGGCGATGGCCACAACCCCTTTCACACCAAGTGCGATAGGCCCTCCGTTCTCATACAGGATGCCTAGTTCAGGTACAAGTCATGTACTTTCCTACTCCACTTTACAGACTTTAGGTATGGGGACAGGGAGCTCTAGTGCTCCTCTACAAGGTCACATAGGGGGCACTCCTACTCCTTTTAACACTTTCCATTACGGAGGAGGTCATATCCCTCCTTCATCTCCTTCACTCAGTGGCTCGCATCAGCAATCCGTCGGGCAACCTACATACCATAGTTTATTTGGAGCGGGGAGTCAAGGACCACCTTCACATAACATGTCAGTAGGTTTGACACCGTTTTCTTTGGCTGAAATGTTTTGTAAGAACGCCTTCTCATCAGCCACCTTCCCGACTGGGGGTAATCCTAGTTTTGGAAAATCTACTCCTATGCAGGGTATTATTCCTACACAAGGGGAAAACCTAGGAAATTCTTCCACAGCAGGGCCTTGGAATTCTTTGCAGGGATCCGTTCCCTTGTCCGGAATGTCAATCTGGGGTAATTCTTTCCACAATCAATGGAACCCCAGACAAACTACTATGTCTATCCCCATGGAACCGACATGGGGCAACCCTTCCCAAAGTCCTTCGAATGCAATGCATGCCCAACCAGCTATGTCCTATTTTGGAAGTCAGCCAATGATGTCTCCACATATGAAAAATCCATACGCTGGCCAGGGCCATGGTTTCTACCAGAATCCAGACCAGCAACCAAACGTTTCTTGGCAACCTGGTGCCAGTCAAACTCCAGGCCCCTTTTTCCCAGGTTATCACAAACAACCTAAACTACCCTTCCTAGTGACTTTGCACTTGCCAGATTTGACAAGGTTGTTGAATGACCCTATTTGTCACGATCTGCATTGGCCTCCTATGCCGACGAAGCTTCCTTTGGACATTCCAAAGTTTGAATCCAAGCCTAACAAATATCCAGGAGATCATGTGACTACCTTCCATCTTTGGTGCTCATCTAACTCATTGAAAGATGACTTCGTACATGGGAGATTGTTTCAACGTACTCTCATTGGGAGTGCTGTGAAACGGTACATTAAGCTCGATTTATCAAGATACTCTTCCTTCGGTGAGTTGGCAATGGCTTTCCTAAACCATTTCTAGTTACCTGTGAGATACGACGCTGGCACAGAGCTATTGGCCAATTTCAAACACACGATAGTGGACCATATCTCTGATCATATCCGAGAATGGAGACACTGGAAGAGTCTAATTAAGGTGCCAGTACCACTAGCATTCCTTCTTGAGTGGTTCCTTAAGTATTTGATCCCACAGTTATCCAAAGACGTCGCAACGTCGGGAGTCTTCTCCGAAGAAGACGCCATCATGAGGGCTCAACAATTTGAGATCATCTATTTTCAGTCCGGTTTATTGTACAACATCTTGCCAGATGCGCCATGCACAATACTGGATAAAACTAGACAGAGAGTTGGACCACATGCTGATGGTATTGTTGGTTCAGCACAAACAAAGCCCGCTAAGCAATTGACAAAGCAGTTGCAACAATTATCTATCCAACACACAACGACCAACCAAACTACTACTTTGGCTGCTCCCCCTACCAAAATGTTGGAGGTACACAAAGTGCAATCGACTAACCCAAAGGCTACCCAACAACCTAAAGGAAAGAAAAAACAATGAAAGAAGGGTAAGGGGGATAAAAACCCCACTGATAATGCTGGCGGGGACAACACTGAGAAATGAAAGGCGAGGTATCCATGCAACTTGTGCGTGGAAGACCACCCAACCCATCTATGTCCTCGACTTTTAGAAGCCCAAAAGTTTGTGACATAGCAACAACTTGCTATGTTAACCAATCCATTTCAACATGGAAAAAATCTAACCCAAGCCTCTGCAAGCATAGAAGGGGGCAGCCAAGAATCCTATCCGCCTGAGAAAAACCCCGCATCCGCGAACATATATATGGTGAGGGGTGATGCTTTTATATCGACTAGAGCGCATGACTATAGTAAATCAAACACTTCTGAAAAGGGTAAAGAAGATGAACTCCCATCTCTTCCTCTACAAATTGAGAAAACGTTGGGTAAAACAATGATACGCATTCCAAAAGGCGCATTCAAAAAAGATTCTCATAACCCAAATGCAAGGGCCGCCCATAAATACTCTGTGGTGGAAGATTTATCACAAACACCTTGTGCGATGTCCACTTTGGAGGTCCTCAAAAGATGCCCTTCCCAGAGGAAATCCTTGTTAACCGCTTTAGGATCTACCAAGACTTGTAATCCGGGTACAATCATGCTAGATACAACCGACTTAAAACCTCGTCTACCTTACCATGTAGCGTTTCAGATAGTAGTGGCTTATCCCATGAAAAATTTTACTCAAAATATCTTCCGCACGGTGGTTGATGAGGGCGCCTCGACATGTGTTATGTCATTAGGATGTTGGAAGGCCATTGGCCAGCCTGTTTTGTCTCCGTCACCTACTCTCCTCACCGCTTTTGACGATCGTTCATTCTGACCACATGGTATCGTTCCTTCTTTCCCTATGCAGTTAGGAGGAAAGATCATGTGTTTCGCAGTAGAGGTAGTCGATGCTCCCCTCGATTATAACCTCTTGTTAGGAAGGAGTTGGACTTATTCCATGCAAGCTTTGGTTGCTACAGTTTTCTAGGTCTTGTTGTTTCCACACGAAGGCTGGATAGTGACCATCGATCAATTGTCCTTCTCTAGACCTGACCCTGCTTTGAGGGCATCCATGGTCCCGATGATTGATAATCCTCAACCAGGCATCGTCAAAATAGGGGTTGGTTTGTGCCCATATTTGATGGGTACCTTCGATTACCCGCCCCCCTAAGGCGATATCAAGTTTATATCCAATCACCATAAGGTTGGGATTTTTCAAGTTTTGTCGTTCCGCACAACTTACTTCGATGATCCGTGGACACTTCCTTCCCCATAAGCCATGATAGATGGGACAGGGCATCCAGACATGTCCATGCCCTTATCCGCAGCTGAAGTAGCATACTCTTTAGTCCAACAAACTTCATCCCACACTAATCCATCTCCTGCACAAGAGTTAGATCCTCTTCTAGAGCCTATTTGGGCTCAAGGTTCTCTTGCTCACACCAATTCATTAGACTTAGTCTTGCCCTCTGATGAAGCAATAATTGAAGCAATGACTAGTCCGGATAAACCCTGGGAATATCTTCATCACATATCATACTTCCTCCCAGAGTTAAGCCAAATTGAAGCGGGAGAATTCACCGTGACTATGACAGGAGATCGGTCTTGTCCTATTAGTCCCTTAGCTACACATGAAGTTTATGTTGAGGGTAATATGGAAACTATCGTTGAAACCTTACCGATCAATATCTCCCGGAACCCTAGTGTCATGGAGAATGTTTTCGTCGGATCGGACTACTCCCCCGAGGAGATTCAAATCTACACAGATCTTTTCAAAGAATTCTGCGATGTTTTTGCCTGGTCTTATGAGGAAATTCCAGGTATCGATCCAAAAATAGTTGAACTTGAAATCACAATGTATCTTGATGCCAAGCCTATTCAGTAGAAGCTTTGTCCCGTTAATCCTAAGAAAGAAGCAACCATTAAGGTTGAGGTTGAGAAATTTCTAAAAGCCAAGTTTATCTATCCTATCCATTTGACCCAATGGGTGTCAAACCCAGTACCGGTCAATAAAAAACAAAGCACGATTCGTGTATGTACCGACTTCCGTGATTTGAACAAGGCATGTCCCAAAGATAATTTTCCCACACCTTTCATCGACCAGATCATTGATGAATGTACAGGTTGTGAAGCCTTTTCTTTCATGGAAAATTTTTTAGGATATAATCAAACCCGAGGACCAACACAAAACGACATTCATCTGCCCATGGGGTACATTCACATATCATAAAATGCCTTTTGGCCTAAAAAATGATGGAGCCACCTTTCAGCGGGCCATGTCTTTTTCTTTCCATGACCTCAAGCATATAGTCGAGTAGATTATTTAGCATCATGATCTCGCAAGAGAACAGATCATCCCACACACCTCTGACTTATCTTCGAACGTTGTCGATACTTTCAGATTTGCCTGAATCCAAACAAGTGTAGCGTTTGCATAAAGTCAGGACGATTGTTAGGTTTCATAGTGTCAATAATAGGGATCATGTTCGATCCTCTCAAGGTTGAGGCATTAATTTAGTTTCCCCCCCCCAACGCAAAATCCTTCAACTTCAGAGCCTACAAGGCAAAGAGAACTTTTTACGATGCTTTATTGCCAACTATGCCGAGATCACCAAGGGATTTATGCGCTTACTGAGGAAAGACGTTCCATTTTACTGGGACGCTGCAACTCAACGCTCTTTCGACGTATTGAAACATGCCCTCACAATTGCCCCTTTACTCTGACCACCTAACTATAACAAAGATTTCTTATTATATCTGGCTGCAGCAGAATCAACCATTGGCACGGTTTTAGTTAAGGAATATGACTTGTTCTCAGAATATGTGATCTATTACCTGATTCAAGGCCTCATAGGACCGGAACTAAATTATTCTCACATCGAAAAACTTGCGTTGGCAGCAGTTCATGCTTTTCAACGGTTCCTTCATTATGTTCTATTTCGCAAGACCACTATCATTGCTGTCGTGAATCCATTCTAGTACATATTGAAACGATGGGTAATAGGAAAAAAAATCAGTAGATGGATAGTCATCCTCTAGGAGTTTGACTTAGACTTCATTTCAGCAAAGTCTAAAAAGTCACTGGTCTTCACAGAACTTATTTCGGAACTTCTGGTTGAGTCAGGTGACATTGTGCCTGAAGAATCACCTATCCGGGGAGATATGTTTTTGATCACATCTTCGGATCCCTAGTACGAAGATATACTTATCTATCTACAGACTTTGAAGTGCCCCACCACTGCTTCTCGTGATGAGCATCGACGCATACGCCATCAGGCTAAGAATTATCTCATAATCAATGATACATTGTATCAGAGAGGTGTGGATTGCATCCTACACCGATGTCTCACTCATGAGGAAGCAATTATCGTGCTTAACGATTTCCATACCGGAGCTTGTGGCAGCCATTTGTCTAGGTTGGAAACAACCCAAAAGATTCTACGAGCAGGTTACTTTTGGACAACACTCATCAAATATTGTATAGAATTGGTCAAGAAGTGTCATCCGTGCCAAATTTTCTCTTGGAAGATGAGGGCACATCCTGCTCCCATGTTTCCTGTCATCACAGTTGGTCCCTTCACCAAGTGGGGGATTGATTACACTACTTGCAACCCCTCTTCAGCAAGGGGGCACCTCTATATCATCGTAGTTGTAGACTACTTCACCAAGTGGGTTGAAGCAATGCCAACATTTAAAGATGATGGAGAGACTGCAACTCTCTTTTTATTCAACCAGATCATAGCAAGGCTCGACGTCCCGAGGGAGATTGTCATTGACCATGGTAGTCACTTTCAAAATCAGATAATGACTGAATTAACATCAAAGCTAGGTTATAGCAAGAACATTCATCACCCTACTACCCCCAAGCCAATGGGCAGGTGGAAGTTGTAAACAAAACTCTTAAGACTATTCTACAACGAACTATCAACTTAGCCAAGTCAAATTAGCATTTGATGTTATACTCGACATTATGGGCTTACCGAACATCTGTTAAGACTGCAACTGGTTTCTCACCTTTTCAACTCATTTACGGGCTGGAGGCAGTCCTTCCCATCGAATGTCAGATCTCGTCTCTAAAATTGGCAGTACAATTATTTCCAGACACTTATCAACTCGAAGAACAGTTAGTATACCTTGAGCAGCTCAATGAGAAGCGTCGTGATGCAGCCCTGGCCAACGAGGCTCACAAACATAATGTCAAGTGTCAATATGATAGGTCCGTTCGTCCTCAAATTTTCTCTGAAGGCGACCTTGTCCTAGTCTATGACCAAGAAAAGGACCCCCTGGGGACAGAAAAATTCAAACCCATGTGGTTCGGGCCTTTCATCATGAAAGAGGTTTTAAGAAAGGGTGCTTATTGTCTGGTTGATTTTGAAGGGAATGCTTTGGCAGAGCCTAGAAATGGGCTCTACCTCAAGAAGTATTACTCATAGGCAGGTCATTGTGGGTAACTTTGTGTAACATATGTATAGTCTTTGTACTATTACTTTTTAGTTTCTTTTAGTGTTATGGACGTCAAGTGATTCTGAGGTGTTTGTTGGGTATGGATATGGTGCTAGTTGGCACACTTAGAGGCTTGCCTCCACAGCTTGGGTAATATTTACACCTCAAAGCCAGTTATTATCTTTTGTAGGTATATTCTTAGGTGACACCACAAATAATGTTTACGAGTATAACGCAGTTATTGAGTTTCTTCGTGATGCTTTGTCATTGGGTATCTCTCATCTCTGGGTCTATCTCGATGCTCAACTAGTTGTGTCTCAGTTAAATAGAGTGTATCGGGTTCATGATCCAACTTTACACCGACGATTCCTTAGATTATGTCTCTTAGAATGAAACTTTGATTATATTACATATTTTCATGTTCCTAGGAGATTAAACCAAGTTACAGATACTCTAGCTAATCAAATTTTAGATTGGCATCTTGCACACATATGAAAGAACATTAACATAAGCATGTAAATACATTTTTTCACACATGATCCATAAGACAAAAAAGACCAAAAAACGATATATAACATCATAAAGTAACCAGAGTACATAGATGGACGCGAGCGCCTAAAAAATAGGACCAATAACGAGTCACAGGGCTTATGCCCTAAAAAAATATATACAAGTAGTGCTCGTGGAACGTCAAAATGTCTAGCTAAATTCAAGGCCTGTGGGCCCTGTTATACTGGTCCAGAGCATTGGCTAAATGTTTAAACAACCGGACCCACGTCTGTGGTGCCTCCACTACATGAGGCTGCATAGATGGTGGCAGGTCCTCAGATCTCTACCATCAGGACCATGCGAATGAGTGCAGTAAAGTTACGCTCAACCCATCTCAATACCCTCTCAGCCTCCCCAGCTTGAAGATATCCTACTACTGTTGGTCCCCCTGTGGCGGTAGGTGTGGCCCCTGGCCAAGGATGACGCCTATTCCTCGCATAGTTAGCGGGTCGCATTGGTCCTACATCTACACACAATGAAACACATATCCGTCAAAAACTTTGGCATAACAAAAAAAATGATATATATAATAAAACAACATAAAAATTGCATATACAACAAAAAAAAACTACAAAGGTCGAGACTTACCCATCTCCCCTCGCTCCTCACTAGGAGGTACTGGTATCTCTGGGTCTCTCGAAAAATCAATCCTGACATAGGGGTAGTCCTCTATAACTGGGATCTGTCGTGACAACCATGCAAAAAAGTCATCATCGAAGAACTCATTGGTCCTTCCACCACCCTGTCGCAGCAGTAGTACTGCCCATCTACACACAGCAGGAAGAGTGGTCTGGTGTCCTCGTACCACTACTCGATGACTAAAACTTGAAACTCTCTCAAAAAAGAACGAACACAGAATGGTCCCAAACCCAAAGTTCCTATGTGTCCACAAATGACAATCTGTCAATTGCCTCTTCATACACTCAAGCAAAGTGGTACTCTAATAAAAAACTTGTGCATTTAAGCACTGGACTGCACAGTTCATCTTTGCACGAGACGCTTGATGTAGAGCCGCAGAACCAGTAATTCGCCCAATAAGCAATACTATCGCCTGTAGTGATAATTTAGTGATATTTCTTATAGGCACCTATGTGCTCGCGCGGTCTGTATCAGCTTCACAGTATAGACCTATCAATTCCTCTATGTTATGCGGCCCTGCAGGAAAAGCCCAAAAATTGACTAGTTCTCCTCTCCTAGAGAGGCCAATCAAAAAGTAAATGTCCTCGACCGTGGGCACCAGTGATTGCCCCTCTAACATGAATGCCTCTGCATCCGAATGTCAATAGTCAACCAAAGCATTCAGTAGCCTAGGTTGTGCCCGCATGAAAGGACATAGAAAAAAACATGAGTAACCCACACTGCATCAACGTCGCCACAACATTGGGGTCCTCCCCAACCAAATCATTCACCTCTTCATGCTCTCTTTCTCTCCAATGGAAATACATCCTGCAAAACAAAAAGGTTCATGAGAGTTAAACCCTTGTTTTTTGTGCCTTTTTCATTCCATAAGGGGGCCCATGCATGATGTAATGGTGGCAGTCATGTGTACACGCGTGTAGAGTTTACTCTGCCCGAATGTACACGCAGCTTGTCTTGAGACAACCCACATGGACCTAGGGCCAACTTTTTAAAGGTCGACACCCCCCTAAAAAATGAAACCCAATGCATAAATAAAGACATAAACGCAAGATAAGGGAGTTTGTTCTTACTTGGTCTAGACAGAAGTTTGTTTCGTCCACTGTAGCTCCCGGAATCACCACTTTAATCAAAGGGGGTCTTTTGGCTCCAGAGTCAATTTCCAAATCAACAATGGTGATAATGCGCTGCCAACTTCTATTTATAGACTTTTTGGCCTATTTTTGTCATTTTTTGGGCCTCCCTTATCATTTTCTTTATACCAAAAAACATTTAGAGTGATTCAGGATTTGCATAGAAGGGATTTGATCGAGTATTGGGACAGTTTTTTTT
>JZKD02S2017955.1:313947-328111 GCA_000966675.3 Picea glauca | reverse complement strand
TAAGCTAACATAAAACTACTTGCAAGGGCACCCAATCACTGAAACAACAACCATAACACATCAGCAAACAAACTTTTCAGAGGGTTGTTATAAAACAACAATTACACATTTTATGACAGCAGAAAACTTAGTGACTTTGCTTGGTCAAAGACAGGCCAAGAAGTCTTGTTGATAGGACCTGGATTTTCTACAATCATTTGGTACAACAATCAGAGTGCCATCAAGATCACCAAATACCTAGTTAAACATCAACGCAAAAAACACATCGAGATACACATGCACTTCATAAGAAATCTCATTCGTGATCAAGTTATTGAAGTACTCTTTTTCCCCACAAAAGATCAAGTTGCAGGCATTTTCCCAAAGTCTCCTACAGAAGTGAATTTTTCCAAAATTTGATATATGTTAGGATTTCAAGAAGTTTTCATTAAGGGGGGTTAGTCTCTAACACCTCCTTCCTTCTCCTATTGTGTCACTATTGTAAATCCTTCAATCCTATCCCAATTTGTTATTAAGGCGCGATGTTAGGATATTTAGACACTTAGGAGTTAGTTAATATCTACTTGGTATAATGTGTCGATTAGGTAAACGTGTGTTTCTTAATGTGTTTCTTTAGTATGCATTAGTATGCATTTGTAGTTAGGACATATGACAGTCACGATATGTTCTCGACATAGAGTGATCTGACGGTTCTTATTCTCCTCGATCTTAATGGCTACATTGATCCATGGATTAACACCTAATTTATCCATGATCTCTATTTAAAGAGCATGGAGGTTCATTTGACTATGATCGATTGTGAGAAACTCTCTTGTAAAATCTCTCTATAATTTTTTTCTTTTGCATTAAGAAACTTCTCCAAGTGGCCGCGTTGGCTAGGGTCGTGGATGTTTCCCTGTAAGGATTTAACCACGTCAAAACATCGGTGTGTTGATATTTTATCTTTCTTTGTGAGTGGTTATTGAAGGTATTTTTCCTCTCTTGGAATACCTGTGTTTTTTAACATTCAACACAATTTTGCACAATTGTTGATTGATTTTTTTCTCCAGTTGTTTGCAATTTGACATTTCTGACAATTGGTTATGTAGGAAATAATTATGAATTGATCATGAATTCAATATCAAGGACATATTGAATGTCATCTCTATGAATATGTATATCCTAGTATGGTATCTTAGTGAGAAATGTGAATTATTTTTGTTTCCATAAGTAAAACCATATGCCTGCAATTGATTTTTGGTCATGGTTAGATTAGGAATAGTTAGAAGTTAGGATAGGATTTCATTTGCATAGTATATTAGAATTTCATTTAGTTTTTAGATTATATTAAATGAGTAAGTCTCTATTTGGAGATAAATCCATATAGTTAGAAACTACTAACCCCACACACCGATGGATATTTCCATACCAAACAAGGGTAGGTCTAATTGAGACCTGCCATTGGGAAATTCTCCCTTATGTTGGCATGGGGAATTTTTCCCACTTAAATAGTACCTTATGAAACTATCAATGTGAAGAATGTCGGCATTGTCACTTTAACAAGAACAAGGACTTGATTTGGAGATGGACGCCATTGATAAGTCTGGAGCATGGATTTATTTTGATGGCTCAATACAAGGATTTCCATATGTTTGTAGAGATAGATATTTTTTTTTTTTTGTAAATAAGGGTGTAACTATATTAAAAGCTTCCAAAAAACCAGTTCAACATACCGAGTTATCCGGGCCACAGTTACTGGACTGCCCCATCACGGAGGAAACCAGTCCAGCTGGCCCGCTAAGCGTTGGACTATTAAGTCATGAGCAAATTTAAAAAAGAGAGCATAACCTGTCTTTGACATACATATTGAACCTAGACACTTAGACACCTGGATAGCTAGACATACTAAACTTAGACACCTGGCTGGTAGCTTGGCCAAGTGGTTGGAGGGTCGTCGGACCAAGGCTCTTCCTCGATGTACGTTGTCCCGTCGCTCCAATGCTCATCATTCTTCTGATTGCGTTCAGCTACCTTGGCATCGTCCTCGTGCAGCTCCTCCTCCCTACTCTTGCTTGGTGGGCTCGTCATAGGATGTTGATCGTCATCTCCCTTGACATCAGGGTCTCCTTCTGTGGACTCTTCCTCAGAATCCGAGAACAAGGCATCGTGCATGGACGCCAGAATTTGGAGAAAGTTTTCCACCTTAATTTCCGTGGCTTCCACATGATAATGCAAGTCTGCTACCTCCTGCCGAAGCTCAAATACCAGTGTGTACAGAGTGGCTAAATTGTCCCAGAACTGCGCTCTGTCGAAGGAGGCTTGGCTATCGGGTGCAGGTGTACTAGGTCTACTCTGATAGGCCTGGCCGCGGCCGAAGTTGCTAGAAGGAGTTTGGGATGGCTCGGGATCGTGGAGGAGTCGAATAAGTGTAATTGAGGTATTCTTAATGATAGCCATGGAGCCAAATTGCGGAGGTTGCAGGTTTACCGGGGAAGAGACTGACTGAAGGCGGGCAGGAGAATTGTTGGAGGATGTGTCTGGAGGAGAAAGCGAGGGTCGTCGAGGCTTCCATGGTGCCCCCTGCCATGGTCTGCCTCTTGGCCTCGTCATATAGCAGTCAATGCGAATTGCAGGAAGAGCAAAGGTTGACGAGCACCGTGGGAGGATGGGGTCACGCTCGCACCAGAGGAGAAGAGCAGGGTGACAATCCGGCTTCGGCAGAATGAGCCCGACTATCATCATACTAATGTTAACCATCGCCATTATAACCCAATGCATTCGAACTTGCAGTGAAAGGACTCCTGCATAAATGCAGCTCATATCGGCATTAACGCGATTAAATACCAGGTGGGGTGACTGGCTGTGGCACATGCCCAACATGTGTCTCCATACCACGACGCCCAGTACCCTCATCCGCCTCCTTCCACGATAGTCGGTCTGACACCCCATCCGGGGGTAGAGATAGATATTATTGAAATATGCTTTGTCCTTGAATAAATTCATTGTTACAAGTATGGAAAGAATATCTTATCTTCTTGACTATGCTCTCTCAATTAAAAGGCCAAGTTGTCACAAGGCTCACAAAGGTGAAATATTATTGAATGGAATTGTGGAGTTCTAAGGTTTTCTAAAACAACTCATTCAATTTCAAGTATATTCATGATATATTTTGTAGGCACCATTATGTGTCAAAGAGGGGTCATTATTTTAGTAAAATGTGGCCACATGATATATTATGGCACTATACTTTGATGGAAATTGTTGACAATATTCTAGTATTCAATGGATTAAGTACCTTAGAGTTGAAAATTATTGAGCATAGATGTTGATCATTGAATTTATTCATGTTACTCATGGTGAAACATAAAAATATTCTTATTTGAATGAATATTCTAATTTGAATAAGTCGACAAAACGTTTTCTTACAACCAACTACAAATGGGGAATCTGACTTTGTAGCTTCAAAATCTTATATTCAAGAGGCGTTTGAAGAACTCCATAGAGATGAAAAGGGAAAGTGTATAATTTTCTTGAAGTGGTTGAAGATGTAATACTCACTCCTTGTTCACATTGTATGTGTCAGAAGTGTCTTGTTGCAAATTGGTGCAACACTATGGGTAGGTATTGTCCTATAGGAAGGTAAATTGTTGATTTATATACAACATTATATCTAGATTCCATAGAAAAACTTTTGGATACTTGGTTTTAGAAGGGGTTTCATTATAGAAAAAATGATTCTAATCGGTTTAAATATATTTGTCTTTCCATATCCTATATTTAGTTACAAGAAAACATTAACACGACATGATTTTATCACTGCTCCAATGGAAATGTGGTTTCAAACAAATATTGAATATAATTGAATTGAATCATCCAAGGTTTCATTTCTTTTACATCGTCTTGAAGACCTTGGAACATTAGGGTCTGAAAGAATTGTCTTCAATCATTTGACAACCTTTCTAAGTTTATTTCAAATACCCATTTGCAGGTACTTTGATTTAGTTTTTTCAATTCGTTTAACTCCAAATTTATATGAAAATTAATAAAGATCAAGAAATCCATTAACAAGAAGTTATTATTGTTATTAAAAAAAGATTATTAATAACTACTTCATATCATAGTGAGACAAACAAAGGTTGTTGATATTATTTTATTACATATATAAAATAGATCATCCAATGACTATAACTTCTCACCATTTATCTACATATGATGGTGTAGGTTGGTGTACGTGAAACCAAATCTAAGTCAAGACATCTCTATAAAAGTTGGTACATGTGCAACCTCATCCTCAAAATTATTATATTTTATTGTTGTTTCGTGTGTAAGTGAAGAAAATATTTTTTGCATGACAAAAGAAAGATCCAAAAGGAAAAATATTTCCATCACATAAGAACACATACAAAATAATGTTATGATATAAGAATTACTATGTAATAAAGCCACTTTATGACAATAGAATATGTTAATGTTCACTTTTTGTGTAATTAGTCTATCCCACATTCATAAATGGAAATGATTTATTTAGTGAACAATGATATGTAAGGAAGTAAAATCCTTTGTAATATATGCATTGATTATTTGTTAATAATATTATATTGTGTTATTGTTAGCCAGTGACATTCTTCAAAATCGAATACATGAAATGACTAGTATAGATACAGTTTAGGGTTTTGAAATATACATGTGGATTATTTTACAATAATGAAGTTATAAGACATGCATGTAGAATGCACTCTAATAATTTAATTTGGGATACCTATTCTAACAACTCTTTTCTTCTAATAATCAATTTAATTTGGGATACCTATTCTAAAAACTCTTTTCCTCTAATAATTTAATTTGGGATACCTATTCCAAGAACTCTTTTCGAAGGAAGAAGCTACTAATTATATTATTTTTGTGTTCAATATGTGTTTNGTCTTGAGTTCAAGTCTCTCTTTTTGTTACTTTTTTGGAAAAATTTCATGCTCCATTGTAAAGTGTATTTCACTTCAAATATTTATTTTATAAAGTAACTTCATTGTAAAAGTGATCCATACTTCTTTTTATAAAAGTGGGTTACTTCATAAAGAAACTTATTTGTAAAAGTGAGGTTATCACCATCATGTGGTTCTTTGGTTATAGTTTATGCCTTTTTTTTTTAAAGTGCATAACTTTCACATCCAAAGTCCATTTTTAGTGCCATTTTTTTTTAAACCACCTATTTTTTCAAGATATTTCTATCCATATCATCAGTTTCAATTTTTTAATCCATATTTTTTGCATATTTAATATGACTTCCTCCAGTGATAATTTTCTTACTAGAACCAACTACTTCCAATTGAAATCCCATATGCAGGATTTATTAAGAAGTAAAGGCTTGTACCAGATTACCTTGGGAAAGAAAAAAGAACCACTGATGTTGATAAGAAATCCAAATGGGATAATAGGAGTGACGAAGCACATGGATTGATCAAAATGTCCATCTCTCTTGATTTAAGGTTCCACCTTCAAGAAATTGATGACCTCAATGAAGCTTGGGAAAAGCTTGAATCTATGTTTGGTAAACACAATATTATTTGAGCACATCATTTAGAAAATAAAATACCGAATTTAAGTCCAAATTATATTTCTTTCATTGAAGACTATCTATCTAAGTTTAAAACACTCATAATTTTATGTGAACAATGTTAGATAAATCTAGAGGAAGAGTGTTGCATCTATATTATTCTTTCTAAGCTAGGTAGTGCATATTTTTTGTTTGTATCTACCTTTTATTCCATGAGAGAGGCTCTAGGGAAATATTATCAAGACCCACTCTTGAGTCCTTTTGTGATGCTTTGATTAGAGAGAAAGATAAAATTGAACAACTTGGAGTGATTAGCACTACAGGTACCTCCAACAAAGCCTCAGTCACCCAACAGAAAGATAATCCCAAGAAGCAACATCCTCGCCACAACAACAAGAAAAATAAGGGTCCCAAACCCACTCAGACAACTTCAGCTCCTAATGGTGACAAAGGAGAAAAATATGAAAATAAGAAGACTAACAAGCATTGGAACTTTTGTGATAAATATGGTCATGATGAGTCCAAATGTTTCAAGAAGATTATAGCTTTAGAAGAAATGATGAATAAGCACAACATCAATATTGATTCTACTTCTTCTTCTTCTTCTCATGGACATGCACTTTTTGCTTCTGGTTTCTCCTTCATTGCAACTTCTACTTATACTTCTTATGAGTGGATTATTGATTATGGAGCATCTTATCATATGGCTAAGGATAAAGCCATATTTTCTACTCTAAATTAATGTAACACCAAGCAAATATTTGTTGGTGATGATAGATCTTATAGTGTTGTAGGATATGGAACAATTCAAGTAGATAATGGTCATTTCAATGATGTATTATGTGTTCCAAGTATTTCTTGTAACCTTCTATCAATATATCAAATCACTCATTCAAGTGAAGGTAAGATCATAGAGTTTTCACCTCACCAAGTTGTAATCAAGGATTTAAAAGATCCTAAGCATGTTCTTGCAACTGGAATTGCTAATGATATTACTAGGTTGTACAATTGTGAAAACTTTGGTTCATCATCATTTCCATTAGTTTGTTTTGCTCAGAGTGATGACTTGAGAAAATTTTGGCATGAGCGGTTTGGTCATCTAAACTATCTATCATTGCAGAATCTATGTAATCAACATATGGTGATTGGTATTCCTCTTGTTTCATGTAGATATGGTGTTTATGCCAGTTGTTTTCATGTTAAACATCATCGGGAAAATTTTGACAAAAGTGCCTCTTGGCACACCTCGGGCCCTTTGCAACTTGTTCACAGTGACTTGTGTGGTCCACTTTCTTCTCCTTTTTTTTGCTGGGTGCAAGTATTTCTTAAATTTAATTGATTACTTTTCGAGACATACTTGGGTTTACTTCTTAAAACTTAAGAGCAAAGTTTTTGACAAGTTTCTGGCCTACAACGACGTTGTAGAAAAGAAATATGGACATCAAATTCAAAGGTTAAGAACAAATAATGGAGGCGAATATGTGAAAAATAATTTTACAAGTTACTGCACTACACAGGGCATCCAAATGCAACACACTGTTCCATATACACCACAAAAAAATGGTGTTTTTGAGAGAAATAATCACACATTAAAATAAATGCCTAATTGTATGATCCAATCTAAGGGATTAAGTCTAAAGTATTGGGTAGAAGTCATCAAATGTGAAAATTCCATATTAAATCACACTCCCACAAAGGATCTTAAAAATATGACACCAGAAGAAGAATGGACTAAAATTAAATTAGATGTAAGTCACTTATGTGTATTTGGCAGTATAGCATGGGCTCACATTCCTAATGAGAAAAGGAAAGTATTGTAGCCTAAAAGTGAGAAGTGTATATTTGTTGGTTATTTTGAAGATGTTAAAGGCTACAGACTTCTTCAACCAAATGTTAATGAAATTATTATTAGAAGAGATGTTAAATTTGATGAAAATATCTTGGCCTATGGGCCTAATTCGACGTTTGTTGCTTCTTTGTCCTGCAAGACATCTTCAACTTTTGTTCCTTCTTTTGTTGCTATTATGGTTTCTTCTTCGAATGATGACAGTGAGGATGAAAATCCACCTTCGCCTTCTCACCTTCCTCCAGATGATTACATTGAACCTGAACCAGCACCAGCACCGTCACTTCCTAGATGGGTTCGATCAACACGATAAGAATTTGGTGATCTTGTCGATGATCCTTCAAATCAACGTCAAACATATTCTCAGTTCCAACAAGCCTCTTCTCTTTTGGAACAAGTTTCAGAGAATCATGATCCAAAGACATTTGCAGAAGCTTCAGGTCATCCATATCGGGATACAAAAATGAATGAAGACTATCGTTCTTTAATGGAAAATGATACTTGGGATCTTACACCTCTTCCAAAAGGATGAAAACTTGTCAAATGTAAATGGGTATACAAAACTAAGTATGCATGAGATGGAAGTGTTGAAAGACACAAAGCTCAGTTAGTTTCCAAAGGATTTTCCCAAGTTGAATGCATTGACTATAATAAAACCTTTGCCCCTGTAGCCAAAATTAATTCCATCCACCTTGTTCTTTCCCTTGTTGCCTCACATAAATGGGAGGTCCATCAGATGGATTTTAAATCGTCCTTCTTGCATGGGGATTTGCAAGCATAAGTCCACATGGAAAAACCTTCTGGCTATGTATAGAATGACTATATCCTTGTTTCTCTCCTTAATAAATCCCTTTATGTTCTTAAGAAAGCTCCACGAGCTTGGTATGATAAAATGGATAGCTTTGTTAGTGACACTGGATTTTCTAGATTCCATTCTGATCCTAATGTCTATACCAAAAAAGTAGGAATCCATATCATAATCCTTGTCCTTTATGTTTATTTCCTTATCCTTACTAGTAGTGACTCAAAAATTTTAAACCATGTGAAAACCAACCTTAAGAAGAAATTTGAAATGACAGATTTATGATTTTTCCACTATTTCTTTGGCCTCCAAGTTTTGCAAACCAATGAAGGATTTTTTCTTTCCCATTCTAAGTATGCTTGTGACCTCCTTCGTCGCTTTCACATGGTAGATTGTAAACCATCCCCTTCTCCCTTCTAGTCTGGAGTCAAGCTTGTTACCACCTATACTTCTCCCAAAGTTGATGCCACCTTGTATTGTCAGTTAGTTGGTAGCCTCTTATAATTGACTCATACCTGTCTTGATCTTTCCTTTGATTTTGGTCTTTTTTCCTAGTATATGAAAACACCCCATGAAAGCTATTAGAAATCATCTAAAAATATACTTCAGTATGTTTGAGGTACAATTTAGTTTGGGATCAATTACAGTTCAGGGGGGACTCCTTTATTGGTTGGATTCACTGATTCATATTGGGTCGGCGACCCTGATGATCAGAAGTCTACTACAGATTATGTTTTAATCCTTGGTTCAAGACCTGTCGATTGGGCCTATAAGGAACAATAGGCTATTTCACTTTCTTCAGTAGAAGAAGAGTACTAAGAAGTGGTAAATAAATTTCAGGAAGCCTTGTGGTTTCGACACATCCTTTCAGAGTTTGGATTCCAGCAGCAACATTCGACCATCATTTGGTACAACAATCAGAGTGCCATCAAGCTCACGAAATACCTAGTTAAACATCAATGCAACAAACACATCGAGATACACATGCACTTCATCAGAAATCTCATTCGTGATCAAGTTATTGAAGTACTCTTTTTCCCCACAAAAGATCAAGTTGCAGGCATTTTCCCAAAGTCTCTTACAGAAGTGAATTTTTCCAAAATTTGATATATGTTAGGAGTTCAAGAAGTTTTCATTAAGGGGGGGTAGTCTCTAACACCTCCTTCCTTCTCCTATTGTGTCACTATTGTAAATCCTTCAATCCTATCCCAATTTGTTCTTAAGGCGCGATGTTAGGATATTTAGACACTTAGGAGTTAGTTATGATCTACTTGGTCTAATGTGGAGATTAGGTAAACGTGTGTTTCTTAATGTGTTTCTTTAGTATGCATTAGTATGCATTTGTAGTTAGGACATATGACGGTCATGATATGTTCTCGACATAGAGTGATCTGACGGTTCTTATTGTCCTCGATCTTAATGGCTACATTGATCCATGGATTAACACCTGATTTATCCATGATCTCTATTTAAAGAGAATGGAGGTTCATTTGACGATGAACGATTGTGAGAAACTCTCTTGTAAAATCTCTCTATAATTTTTTTCTTTTGCATTAAGAAACTTCTCCAAGTGGCTGCGTTGGCTAGGGTCGTCGATGTTTCCTTGTAGGGATTTAACCACGTCAAAAAATCGGTGTGTTGATATTTTATCTTTCTTTGTGAGTGGTTATTGAAGGTATTTTTCCTCTCTTCGAATACCTGTGTTTTTGAACATTCAACACAATTTTGCACAATTGTTGATTGATTTGTTTCTCCAGTTGTTTGCAATTTGACATTTCTGACAATTGGTTATGTAGGAAATAATTATGAATTGATCATGAATTCAATATCAAGGACATATTGAATGTCATCTCTATGCATATGTATATCCTAGTATGGTCTCTTATTGAGAAATGTGAATTATTTTTGTTTCCATAAGTAAAACCATATGCCTTCAATTGATTTTTGGTCATGGTTAGATTAGGAATAGTTAGAAGTTAGGATAGGATTTCATTTGCATAGTATATTAGGATTTCATTTAGGTTTTAGATTATATTAAATGAGTAAGTCTCTATTTGGAGATAAATCCATATAGTTAGAAACTACTGACCCCACACACCAATGGATATTTCCATACCAAACAAGGGTAGGTCTAATTGAGACCTACCATTGTGAAATTCTCCCTTATGTTGGCATGGGGAATTTTTCCCACTTCAACAGTACCATATGAAACTATCAATGTGAAGAATGTCAGCATTGTCACTTTAACTAGAACAAGGACTTGATTTGGAGATGGACGCCATTGATAAGTCTGGTGCATGGATTTATTTTGATGGTTCAATACAAGGATTTCCATATGTTTGTAGAGATAGATATTATTGAAATATGCTTTGTCCTTGAATAATTTCATTGTTACAAGTATGGAAAGAATATCTTATCTTCTTGACTATGCTCTCTCAATTAAAAGGCCAAGTTGTCACAAGGCTCACAAAGCTGAAATATTATTGAATGGAATTGTGGAGTTCTAAGGTTTTCTAAAACAACTCATTCAATTTCAAGTATATTCATGATATATTTTGTAGGCACCATTATGTGTCAAAGAGGGGTCATTATTTTAGTAAAATGTGGCCACATGATATATTATGGCACTATACTTTGATGGAAATTGTTGACAATATTCTAGTATTCAATGGATTAAGTACCTTAGAGTTGAAAATTATTGAGCATAGATGTTGATCATTGAATTTATTCATGTTACTCATGGTGAAACATAAAAATATTCTTATTTGAATGAATATTCTAATTTGAATAAGTCGACAAAACGTTTTCTTACAACCAACTACAAATGGGGAATCTGACTTTGTAGCTTCAAAATCTTATATTCAAGAGGCGTTTGAAGAACTCCATAGAGATGAAAAGGGAAAGTGTATAATTTTCTTGAAGTGGTTGAAGATGTAATACTCACTCCTTGTTCACATTGTATGTGTCAGAAGTGTCTTGTTGCAAATTGGTGCAACACTATGGGTAGGTATTGTCCTATAGGAAGGTAAATTGTTGATTTATATACAACATTATATCTAGATTCCATAGAAAAACTTTTGGATACTTGGTTTTAGAAGGGGTTTCATTATAGAAAAAATGATTCTAATCGGTTTAAATATATTTGTCTTTCCATATCCTATATTTAGTTACAAGAAAACATTAACACGACATGATTTTATCACTGCTCCAATGGAAATGTGGTTTCAAACAAATATTGAATATAATTGAATTGAATCATCCAAGGTTTCATTTCTTTTACATCGTCTTGAAGACCTTGGAACATTAGGGTCTGAAAGAATTGTCTTCAATCATTTGACAACCTTTCTAAGTTTATTTCAAATACCCATTTGCAGGTACTTTGATTTAGTTTTTTCAATTCGTTTAACTCCAAATTTATATGAAAATTAATAAAGATCAAGAAATCCATTAACAAGAAGTTATTATTGTTATTAAAAAAAGATTATTAATAACTACTTCATATCATAGTGAGACAAACAAAGGTTGTTGATATTATTTTATTACATATATAAAATAGATCATCCAATGACTATAACTTCTCACCATTTATCTACATATGATGGTGTAGGTTGGTGTACGTGAAACCAAATCTAAGTCAAGACATCTCTATAAAAGTTGGTACATGTGCAACCTCATCCTCAAAATTATTATATTTTATTGTTGTTTCGTGTGTAAGTGAAGAAAATATTTTTTGCATGACAAAAGAAAGATCCAAAAGGAAAAATATTTCCATCACATAAGAACACATACAAAATAATGTTATGATATAAGAATTACTATGTAATAAAGCCACTTTATGACAATAGAATATGTTAATGTTCACTTTTTGTGTAATTAGTCTATCCCACATTCATAAATGGAAATGATTTATTTAGTGAACAATGATATGTAAGGAAGTAAAATCCTTTGTAATATATGCATTGATTATTTGTTAATAATATTATATTGTGTTATTGTTAGCCAGTGACATTCTTCAAAATCGAATACATGAAATGACTAGTATAGATACAGTTTAGGGTTTTGAAATATACATGTGGATTATTTTACAATAATGAAGTTATAAGACATGCATGTAGAATGCACTCTAATAATTTAATTTGGGATACCTATTCTAACAACTCTTTTCTTCTAATAATCAATTTAATTTGGGATACCTATTCTAAAAACTCTTTTCCTCTAATAATTTAATTTGGGATACCTATTCCAAGAACTCTTTTCGAAGGAAGAAGCTACTAATTATATTATTTTTGTGTTCAATATGTGTTTTCCTTTATATGTTTTTCTTCTAATACTTGAGCCTTAAAAGGGAGTGTTTAGATATAAGACTTATGAAATAATAAAGTTACTTTATAACTTTAAAATATCTTAATATAAAATCACTTTATAACTTTAAAATATCTTAATAATCACTATGTGTAAAATAGTTTCTCAACGTTCATAAATAAAATATAAAATGATTTACCTACTAACCATTATAATATTATATTTTATCATTGTGAATATCTTTTCAATATCTTAAAATTTCACAACCCAAAAGTATAAATACATATAATTTACTATAATATTTTTAATAAATATTTAAAATAAAAAGTAGAGCATAACACTGAAAACTTATAAACATTGAAATAATAGAATTTAATAGAATATTTTAAATAAAATACCTTAAGATAATTTGAAATATGTCAATGTTGTTCACAATGCATTATTTATTAAAGATAAGCATCAAACACTATACAAACCGTGAGAGGGAGGGTGTTTGTATTGCAAATAGACATGAATTATTCAAAGCTCGATACTTGTCATTCACTCCACGTCATAAGGCACATAAGACACTCCAAAATATTTTCTATATTTAAATGTGGTTCTCTATAATATTTAATGGTATTTTCTTAAATACAATATAACCCTTAATATTGTTCTCTTTAACATTATAATGTTGCTGGCAATGCATCGATTTAATATAAGTATCATAAAGTTATACATGGTACAAATCTTTTATTTCCCCGGCTTAGGTGGTATATTAATCAATCTTTCTAGTAATGGACTTTGACAATTGGTGGTGGCTTCAAGGAATGGGCTTTCTCATATGGCCATGCTCTAATTATATATATATATATATATATATATATATATATATATATATAAACAAAAATAATTTAGAGATTATATTTACATTGAAATTGAAACAGTATGTAAATATATATAAATATAAAAATAAAAATAAAATTAATTTAGAGATTATATTTACATTGAAACAATATTTCAATGTAATTATAAATATTTTAATCATTTTTAAAATAATATATTTATATATTTATATTTATATTTTTATTGAGTTGAGTAAAAAATTCAATTTAATTTTAAATTATAATCAAATTTTTGGGTTTAGTTATATATGGCCACCCAATATTATTGTTAGTTACTATCTTGGTAAATTGGGTCATATAAATCTGGATGAAATCATTTATATTTCTTAAATTACATTTTTAAATGCATCAATGAATTAAATTTTTAAAAACTCCCCTAATACTTGGATAATACAGAGTTATCTACTTAAATTTATAATTCTAACAATTTATAACCAAATTTCAAATAAAATCTAGAAGAAAATACAAACTCTTTCATTTATAATTACTTAAATGTTAAAATAAAATTTAATTTGTTGAACATTAAATGTTAATAAAAAATCTTTCTTAAAACTTCCTTGCAAATACCAATTGGATTACCACTTGGAAACTCGCATAATTACATCCTCATATGGCATTAATTCATGGATATAAACATAATAATAATACAGTTTATTATAACATTTGAGAAATATATAGATAAAAAATATTTCTCAAAACTTTGTTTCCTTGCAAATACTAGTTGGATTACCACTTGGAAACTCACCCAATTACCTCCTCATATGCCATTAATTCATGGATATAAACAATTATGAAATATA
>JZKD02S2017955.1:264013-313937 GCA_000966675.3 Picea glauca | reverse complement strand
CAAAGTCAAGTACAAAATAGAACATAAAGTACATAGGACAAAGGCAAATGTCTCTCCCACATGTGATAAGAGGGAATAACACATGGGGAACACCTCCTCAGGTACCAAATCAACAATGATGGTCAAATGTTGTTGCTGGAATCCAAACTCTAAAAGGACGTGTCGAAGCCACAAGGCTTCCTGAAATTTATTTACCACTTCTTAGTACTCTTCTTCTACTGAAGAAAGTGAAATAGCCTATTGTTCCTTATAGGCCCAATCGACAGGTCTTGAACCAAGGATGAAAACATAATCTGTAGTAGACTTCTGATCATCAGGGTCACCGACCTAATATGAATCAGTGAATCCAACCAATAAAGGAGTCCCCCCTGAACTGTAATTGATCCCAAACTGAACTGTACCTCAAACATACCGATGTATATTTTTAGATGATTTCTAATAGATTTCATGGGATGTTTTCATATACTAGGAAACAAGACCAAAATCAAAGGAAAGATCAATACATGTATGAGTCAATTATAAGAGGCTACCAACTAACTGACGATACAAGGTGGCATCAACTTTGGGAGAAGTGTAGGTGGTAACAAGCTTGACTCCAGACTGGAAGGGAGAAGGGTATGGTTTACAATCTACTATGTGAAAGAGATGAAGGATGTCACAAGCATACTTAGAATGGGAAAGAAAAAATCCTTCATTGGTTTGCAAAACTTGGAGGCCAAAGAAATAGTGGAAAAATCATAAATCTGTCATTTCAAATTTCTTCTTAAGGTTGGTTTTCACATGGTTTAAAATTTTTGAGTCACTACTAGTAAGGATAAGGCAATAAACATAAAGGACAAGGATTATGATATGGCTTCCTACTTTTTTGGTATAGACATTAGGATCAGAATGGAATCTAGAAAATCCAGTGTCAATAACAAAGCTATCCATTTTATCATACCAAACTCGTGGAGATTTCTTAAGAACACAAAGAGATTTATTAAGGACACAAACAAGGATAGAGTCATTCTATACATAGCCAGAAGGTTTTTCCATGTGGACTTATGCTTGCAAATCCCCATGGAAGAAGGAGGATTTAAAATCCATCTGATGGACCTCCCATTTATGTGAGGCAACAACGGAAAGAACAAGGTGGATGGAATTAATTTTGGCTACAGGGGCAAAGGTTTTATTATAGTCAATTCATTCAACTTGGGAAAATCCTTTGGAAACTAACCGAGCCTTGTGTCTTTCAACACTTCCATCTCATGCATACTTAGTTTTGTATACCCATTTACATTTGACAAGTTTTCATCCTTTTGGAAGAGGTGAAAGATCCCAAGTATCATTTTCCATTAAAGAACGATACTCTTCATTCATTTTTGTATGCCGATATGGATGACCTGAAGCTTCTGCAAATGTCTCTGGATCATGATTCTCTGAAACTTGTTCCAAAATAGAAGAGGCTTGCTGGAACTGAGAATATGTTTGATGCTGATTTGAAGGATCATCGACAAGATCACCAAATTCTTATCATGTTGATCGAACCCATCTAGGAAGTGATGGTGCTGGTGCTGGTTCAGGTTCAATGTAATCATCTGGAGGAAGGTGAGAAGGCGAAGGTGGATTTTCATCCTCACTATCATCATTTGAAGAAGAAACCATGATAGCAACAAAAGAAGGAACAAACGTTGAAGATGGCTTGCAGGACAAAGAAGTAACAAACGTCGAATTAGGCCCATAGGCCAAGATATTTTCATCAAATTTAACATCTCTTCTAATAATAATTTCATTAACATTTGGTTGAAGAAGTCTGTAGCCTTTAACATCTTAAAAATAACCAACAAATATACACTTCTCACTTTTAGGCTACAATGCTTTCCTTTTCTCATTAGGAATGTGAGCCCATGCTATATTGCCAAATACACATAAGTGACTTACATCTAGTTTAAATTTAGTCCATTCTTCTTCTGGTGTCATATTTTTAAGATCCTTTGTGGGAGTGTGATTTAATATGCAATTTTCACAGTTGATGACTTCTACCCAATACTTTAGACTCAATCCCTTAGATTGGATCATACAATTAGCCATTTATTTTAATGTGTGATTATTTCTCTCAACAACACCATTTTTTTGTGGTGTATATGGAACAGTGTGTTGCATTTGGATGCCCTGTGTAGTGCAGTAACTTGTAAAATTATTTTTCACATATTCGCCTCCATTATTTGTTCTTAAACTTTTAATTTGATGTCCATATTTCTTTTCTAGAACGTCGTTGTAGGCCAGAAACTTGTCAAAAACTTTGCTCTTAAGTTTTAATAAGTAAACCCAAGTATGTCTCGAAAAGTAATCAATTAAATTTAAGAAATACTTCCACCCAGCCAAAAAAAGGAGAAGAAAGTGGACCACACAAGTCACTGTGAACAAGCTGCAAAGGGCTCAAGGTGTGCCAAGAGGCACTTTTGTCAAAATTTTCCCAATGATGTTTAACAAGAAAACAACTGGCATAAACACCATATCTACATGAAACAAGAGGAATACCAATCACCATATGTTGATTACATAGATTCTGCAATGATAGATAGTTTAGATGACCAAACTGCTCATGCCAAAATTTTCTCAAGTCATCACTCTGAGAAAAACAAACTAATGGAAATGATGATGAACCAAAGTTTTCACAATTGTACAACCTAGTAATATCATTAGCAATTCCAGTTGCAAGAACATGCTTAGGATCTTTTAAATCCTTGATTACAACTTGGTGAGGTGAAAACTCTATGATCTTACCTTCACTTGAATGAGTGATTTGATATATTGATAGAAGGTTACAAGAAATACTTGGAACACATAATACATCATTGAAATGACCATTATCTACTTGAATTGTTCCATATCCTACAACACTATAAGATCTATCATCACCAACAAATATTTGCTTGGTGTTACATTAATTTAGAGTAGAAAATATGGCTTTATCCTTAGCCATATGATAAGATGCTCCATAATCAATAATCCACTCATAAGAAGTATAAGTAGAAGTTGCAATGAAGGAGAAACCAGAAGCAAAAAGTGCATGTCCATGAGAAGAAGAAGAAGAAGTAGAATCAATATTGATGTTGTGCTTATTCATCATTTCTTCTAAAGCTATAATCTTCTTGAAACATTTGGACTCATCATGACCATATTTATCACAAAAGTTCCAATGCTTGTTAGTCTTCTTATTTTCATATTTTTCTCCTTTGTCACCATTAGGAGCTGAAGTTGTCTGAGTGGGTTTGGGACCCTTATTTTTCTTGTTGTTGTGGCGAGGATGTTGCTTCTTGGGATTATCTTTCTGTTGGGTGACTGAGGCTTTGTTGGAGGTACCTGTAGTGCTAATCACTCCAAGTTGTTCAATTTTATCTTTCTCTCTAATCAAAGCATCACAAAAGGACTCAAGAGTGGGTCTTGATAATATTTCCCTAGAGCCTCTCTCATGGAATAAAAGGTAGATACAAACAAAAAATATGCACTACCTAGCTTAGAAAGAATAATATAGATGCAACACTCTTCCTCTAGATTTATCTAACATTGTTCACATAAAATTATGAGTGTTTTAAACTTAGATAGATAGTCTTCAATGAAAGAAATATAATTTGGACTTAAATTCGGTATTTTATTTTCTAAATGATGTGCTCAAATAATATTGTGTTTACCAAACATAGATTCAAGCTTTTCCCAAGCTTCATTGAGGTCATCAATTTCTTGAAGGTGGAACCTTAAATCAAGAGAGATGGACATTTTGATCAATCCATGTGCTTCGTCACTCCTATTATCCCATTTGGATTTCTTATCAACATCAGTGGTTCTTTTTTCTTTCCCAAGGTAATCTGGTACAAGCCTTTACTTCTTAATAAATCCTGCATATGGGATTTCAATTGGAAGTAGTTGGTTCTAGTAAGAAAATTATCACTGGAGGAAGTCATATTAAATATGCAAAAAATATGGATTAAAAAATTGAAACTGATGATATGGATAGAAATATCTTGAAAAAATAGGTGGTTTAAAAAAAAATGGCACTAAAAATGGACTTTGGATGTGAAAGTTATGCACTTTAAAAAAAAAAGGCATAAACTATAACCAAAGAACCACATGATGGTGATAACCTCACTTTTACAAATAAGTTTCTTTATGAAGTAACCCACTTTTATAAAAAGAAGTATGGATCACTTTTACAATGAAGTTACTTTATAAAATAAATATTTGAAGTGAAATACACTTTACAATGGAGCATGAAATTTTTCCAAAAAAGTAACAAAAAGAGAGACTTGAACTCAAGACCTCTTACTTAATAAGGAAACTTTTAACCAAGTGAGTTAGAAAAACACATTGTATTGTTTAGCAGGAGGATTGGGTGTGTGTTTTTTTTTGTGGAAGATGACCTTGGAGAGCATGCTAAAAAAAACTCTTTTAACACAATAATTTTTTTCTCTTCTCGATGACAACAAGGGTTAGATCTCAATTAAATTACTCAAAAAATGCACCTTTTCCTATATATTTATGATTTTTAGAGATCACACAAGGTATGGGGAAAAGAGAATACAAAGATCTAAAAGAGTAGAAACCCAGAAACAAACAATATAAAACCAAAATAATACTCTGCAAAAATTCAAAAAGGGTGTATTCAGGCTTTATACCTCCAGATCTGACTGAAATGGTCGTATCCTGGGAAAACATAAACCTTTTAGAGTGAAACGAAAAATGTTCCTAACTGAAACAAGTGCTCTGGATGCAACAGTACATTCCTCTCAGCCTAAAAATGCATGTAAATGGTAGAAACCATAGATGAGTCAACGGGAGAAGGTATTCAAACATGCTTTGATACCATGTTAGACAACAGAGGTATTCCAACATTGGATGAACACCTTCAGTAACCACTCATGCAACCAGATCAAAGATCAATACATTGATTTTTTTACGTGATAAAACCCCTACAGGGAAACATCCACGAACCTAGCCAACGCGACCACTTGGAGCAGTTTATTAATGCAAAAGAAAAAGATTACAAAGAGATTTTACAAGAGAGTTTCTCACAATCAATCACCGTGATGCAGGAGCATCGCCAGTAACATCAAGCGAGCCAGCGCAGAGCGGAAGACAGCTAGACAAGCCAGCACACATTTTGAAAGCACCTTGATATTGTTGTGCAAACATTAATGTTTGGATTTAATGAAGTGAACTTTGTACATTGTATTGGACCTTGAGTGGATAGCTCTCGTCCTTTAGGTAGATAGACGACATTTAATATAGTTAATGAAGTTAGATAGAAATTTAATTCTAGATTTGATAGCTAGAGTTCGAGAGGGAAAACAGATATAGACACCCTCCTTTGTACATTGTAACATAGGGGAGCAAGAAGAGAAGAGCATGCAGAGAACTATGTATGAAGAACACCCATGTACATGCATTTGAATTAATATAAGAGATTTGACTCAAATCCATGGTTTTTGTTGTTTTCTCTGTGTATTGATGTTATGCTCATGAACCTTTGCTTCCTGTCATATAATTGTTTTTATATGTTGTGTATGTGATTTCATGGACGAATATAAGTTTGAAAGGAAGAGGGAATTAGTTTCAATTGTTTCTCTATTCTGAGCTAGAGAATTCCTGCAAGGAGTGCAGTTGAATTTGTCTGCAAGGAGTGCGTTGACAGAGGGCTTCAGATAGAGATAACTTTTGTTCTAAGTTCCCAAAAGCACAGCTGAGTAGAAGAGCCTTGCAAAGAGTGCGCAGACCAAGTGAAGACTCAGAGTTGCGATTCTGAGAAAATGGAATTAAGACTGTTGTTGTAGGAGTGCGCAAAGTCAAGGAAGGCTGAACACTTGAAGTGTTTGCAGAGTTGCCGCAAGGAGTGCGTGCAAAGAGTTCTCTTTTTTCTAAGAGACTCGGAGTTGTGGAGAAGCTCAGGAGGAGTAGGCCTTAGAATTTGTCGAGGGATTGCACAGAGGGGTTGCTCATCGAAGCATTCGAGGAAGCATTGAAAGCTCACGTGCAAGTGAAGGAGTCTTCGTGGGAAGAAATACTTGGTTCAGTTCGCAGAATCATCAAAGGGAACGTTGGATCCCATGGAGGTGCAAGGAAGTTATCGGTACAGGTATGGAAAGTGTACAAGCTTAGGAAGGGTATAACCATCGATCCATGCCATAGGAGTCATCGGGTCTACACGTGACATCGTATATCGAGGAATCGCGAGTCAAAGCACCAAGTTGTTGCAACAGGAAGTGCGATATCGCGATCTGTGATATCCCAATAGGATCGAAACCGTCCATCGTGTGAGGACGCGTGTCAGGAGATCCTGAAGAGTCGGGGATCGAAGAATCGGGGTTTTTGAAGACAAAGAAACCTCACCGCTTGGAATCGCGACCCGCGAAATTCCGACAGAAGGTTCATGTGGGCCACAGCAGGAGATAGTGGAGGACAGGTGGCATAGAGTCAGAGTTCAGGAAAATCAAAGTCCCAAATCCTTTGGTGTTAGGAATCGTGATCCCGTGAATTCCGAAGTCCCGATTGAAGTGACGGGGTGTGGAAAGGTCAACCCACATGTATATCGGTGTTTCGGCGCATCGGGTATCGGGGGTTAGAGAACCAAGAGCTTGGCATTGTGAGTAGTGAAGTTGCGATAGAGCCGAAGTACCGATAGAGGGAAGAGGAAGTCAGCGTAGATTAAGGCATCGGGTCTCAGGGATCCGAGAGTGTAGCGCTCGACTGTTGGACTCGCGAAGTCGCGAGTTCTGATCCTCCGAGAAGTTAAGGAAGGGGGATCGCACGATGAAGAAAATCTGTGTGTAGGAAATATTCCCGATAGGGAATCGGAAGAACCTTTGATTTCATCAGGCCGTGGAGAGAGAAGAAGGTCCTGAGGAAGAGTGAACGTGCTCCAAGGAGTGCGGTTGCGTCAGGTTTGGTATCAGAGCATAGGAAGTTCTTCTCTTTCTATAGCAGAGAAGAAGAAGTTCGCCATGCCGCCCAGAAGAGAAAGACAGTCACCTGATCCAGAGGATAGGGAGGTACGGAGAAGAGGCAGACCGATAGGAAATCTAGAAATGGAAAGGGAGATGAGAGATCTCCGAGAAAGACTCGAAGATATGGAGACATCTCAGAGACGCACAGCTAGTGCAGGGGATTTCAGCGATTCGGAGGATGAGATCGAAGCTGAACGCAAAGAGGAAGTTGTAGCCGAAGATTCATCAACTGAGAGATTAATTAAAGTTATCGCCAGGATGGGTGCGAAAGCGAAGATGGACATCCTAGTCTATGAGGGGAACTTGGATGCAGAAGAGTTGCTAGACTGGATTAGAGCTCTTGATACCTACTTCGACTATGAAGAGATCGAAGAGGACAAGAAGGTCAGACATGCTGTCACGCGCTTGAAGGGACATGCAGCCTTATGGTGGGATGAGCTACAAGCTGACAGATGCTGCAAAGGCAAGCAGAAGATCAAGAGTTGGGATCGAATGATCACGAATATGAAGGCGAAGTTCATCCCAAGAGACTATCAAATTACTCTATTCAGGAGAATGAAGAACCTGAGACAGAAGATGATGACAGTGAAAGAATACACTGAAGAATTCTATCGACTGAACATCAGAGCAAGTCATTGGGAGAGAGATGATGAAAAGGTTGCTAGATATTTGAATGGTCTGAGATATGACATTCAGGATGAATTGAGCATGATAACCATCCAAATGGTGGAGGATGCTTATCATATGGCTCTAAAAGCTGAGGAGAAGCTGAGTCGAAAGAAAGGTCAGCGAGGCCGAGGCAGAAGTCAGCCCAGAGGAAAAGCAGTTGCCCAGGATAAATACTAGAAGCCCAAGGAGGAATGGAAGAAACCTCAAGGTAAAGTTGAGAGAGGTGGAACCTCACAGAAAGGGCCTTATATTGAATAGATAGGGCAGCATACAGAGCAGGGTGGAGGATATGCTGACAACAACACTTTTCCTCATACCAGAGGTAGAGGAAGAGGAAGAGGAGGAGTAATCACATGTTTCACATGTGGGAAGAATGGGCACAGGTCATTTGAGTGTCCAGAAAAGAAGAAAGATAGTGGAGAAGCTCACATCGCCGAAGCACAAAAGCAGGATGTTGAGATCGAAGACACAGAAGGCAGAAGGTCACTAATGATGCGTAAAGTTCTCTTAACACCTGGGAAGGAGGTGGAAGACTTAGCTCAAAGGATCAAACTTTTCAGAATAGCTTGCAAGACCAAGGATTGGGTATGCAAGGTTATCGTGGACAGCGGTAGCACAGATAATCTCGTTTCAACCGAGATGGTAGAGAAGTTGGAGTTGGAGACAACTAATCACCCAAGACCATACAAAGTTTCATGGCTACAAAAGGGACATCAAGTAAGTGTCACTAAACAATGTTTATTTGAATTCAATATAGGTGGATATAATGATAAAGTACTCTGTGATGTCATTCCTATGGATGTATGTCATTTATTGCTAGGTAGACCATGGCAATATGACAGAAATGTGATTCATGATGGGAGAATGAGCACATATACCCTGGAGAAGGATGGGAGGACACACAGGTTGCTTCCGATAAAGGATAAGGAGATAAAACTGAAAGTAAACAACACCATACTTCTCATGAGTGGGAAGGAAATTCTTACAGAGGTAGAGAAGAAGGAAGATCCACAGTTCTTTGTGGTCAGGAAATCGAGAATTGTTCTGACTAGCACAAGAGTGGATGATCTTCCAGATGAGGTTCAAGAACTATTGGAAGAGTTCGTTGACATTGTGGTGGACGAATTACCTCATTCGTTGCCACCGATGAGAAGTGTAAGTCACCATATAGACCTCATACCAGGAGCAAGTTTGCCGAACAAAGCTGCATACAGGTTGACACCGCAAGAAAATGAGGAGGTCAAGAGGTAGGTCTAGGAGTTGATGGACAAAGGATTAGTCAGAGAAAGCTTGAGCCCATGTGTTGTTCCGACAGTACTCAGTCCGAAGAAGGATGGAGGTTGGAGAATGTGTATCGATTCCAGAGCGATAAATAAGATAACCATTAGATACAGGTTTCCATTGCCAAGAATGGATGATCTAATGGATTGCCTGAGCGGGGCAAGGTATTTTTCAAAGATTGATTTGAAGAGCGGATATCACCATATTCGCATGAGGGAAGGCGATGAGTGGAAGAAAGCCTTTAAAACCAATGAAGGACTGTATGAATTGCTAGTCATGTCGTTTGGCTTGACGAATGCGCCGAGTACGTTTATGAGGTTGATGAATGAAGTCCTGAGGGAATTCATCGGAAAGTTTGTCGTCGTATATCTGGACGATATACTGATTTTCAACAAGACAAAGGCTGAACATTTGAAGCATTTAGCCATTGTGATGAGGAAGCTACAGCAGGAGAAGTTGTTGATCAACATGAAGAAGTCCTCATTTATGAAGACAGAGCTCATTTACTTGGGTTTTTTTATTTCAGCGAATGAATTGAAGATGGATCCGAGTAAGGTAGAAGTAATTAAGAATTGGCCATCACCGAAAAATGTTTTCGAGGTGAGAAGTTTTCATGGTTTGGCTAGTTTCTACCAAAAATTCATCAGGAATTTCAGTGGAATTAGCGCAGCGATGATGGACACAATGAAGAAGTGACATAAATATTTTCACTGGAAAGCAGAGGCTGAGAAGAGCTTCAATCTGTTGAAGCAGAAGATAACGGAACGACCAGTGTTGGTGTTGCCAGATTTTCAGAAAACATTTCAGGTGAAATGTGATGCAAGAGGATTTGCCATAGGAGTGGTCTTAAGCCAGGAAGATAGATCGGTTGCATATTTCAGAGAAAAGCTCGATGAGGCGAAACTAAAGTACTCCACGTATGATAAATAATTTTATGCTATCATACAGGAGCTGAAGAAGTGGAGGCATTACTTGATCTCGAAAGAATTTGTATTGTACAGTGATAATCACGCATTACAGTTTGTGACTCAACAAGAAAAGTTGAATAAAAAACATGTGAAATGGGTAGAGTATATGCAGAATTTCACATTTGTGATTAAGCATATTTCGGGTACTGCTAACAAAGTGGCTGATGCTTTGAGCAGAAAGTGTTTGTTGCTGCAGGAATTCCGAGTCAAAACATTGGGTTTTGAAAATCTCAGGGACATGTACGCAGGAGATACAGGTTTTGCAGAAGCGTATGAAGTAGCTGAGAATCCAGTTCTCAAAGATAGAAGTCCATGGATAGATTATATGATTCAGGGGGGGTTGCTATTCAGAGGCAATCAACTGTGTATTCTGAAATGCTCCATGAGGGAGAACTTGTTGAAAGAAAAACACAGTGGTGGATTGGCAGGACATTTTGGCCATGAAAAAACATTCCAAAAGCTGAATGAGTCATATTTTTGGCCGAGGATGCAAGCATATGTCAAGAGGTTCGTTGACAGATGTCGAATTTGTCAGTATTCGAAGGGGAGAAAGCAGAATGCAGGTTTTTATCAGCCATTGCCCATACCAGAGAGGCCATGGGAGGCGATTAGTATGGATTTTGTATTAGGGTTGTCGAGGACCCAAAGAGGTGTTGATTCCATATTTGTGGTGGTGGACAGGTTTTCTAAAATGGCACATTTTATCCCATGCTAGAAGACCAGCGATGCGACACACATCGCAAATTTGTTCTTCAAGGAGGTCATTCGACTCCATGGATTACCGAAGAGCATAGTTTCGGACAGGGATACTAAATTCATAGGGAATTTTTGGAGGACCTTATGTAAGAAGCTAGGAACTAACTTGGCATTATTTCTGCTTATCATCCTCAGACGGATGGACAAACGAAAGTGGTCAACAGAAGTCTGGGAGACTTGTTGAGAACCTTGGTGATAGAGCACCATAACAACTGGGATAGTATATTGGCATAGGCAGAGTTTGCATACAATGATTCAGTGAATCAGACCATAGGGAAAAGTCCATTTCAGGTTGTATATGGGATGCAGTCGAGAGGAGTTTCTGAATTAAGGGATTTAGAACAGACTCCGACTAGCAGTGCTAGTGTAGAGGAATTCGCTGAGGCGATGAAAGAACTTCACAGCAGGGTGAAGCAACGACTGATAGATTCAAATCAAGAGTATAATCACAAAGAAGATCAACATCGTAGACAACTTCAGTTTGAAGTTCGTGATCTGGTTCTGGCACACTTAAGGAAGGAAAGGTTCCCAAGGGGAACATACAACAAGCTCAAAATGAAGAAAATTGGGCCATGCAGATTCTTGAGGAAATTCGGAGAGAACGCTTATGAGATCGAGTTGTCGGAGGGCATCGGGATATCTCTGATATTCAATATCGCAGATTTATACCCGTACAGGGCTGGAGAAGCAGAGACTGCAACTGAGCAACCAGTCATCCAGTGGAAGAAGTAGATGCCGATTGCAGAAAAGCCACAGATGGAGTGCATACTGGACAAGAAAGTAGGAAAGAAGACCAGAAGAAAAGAATACTTTGAGTATCTGGTCAAGTGGAAGAATCATCCAGTTGAAGATGCCAGCTGGGAGACTGAAGATGAAATACAAAAGCATGGACATACCGTGCAGGAGCTCATGGACAGGAGCTCATGGACAGGAGCCCATGAAAGTTTTCAAGCCGAGGAGTATGATGCAGGAGCATCACCAGTAACATCAAGCAAGCCAGCATGGAGCGGAAGACAGCTGGACAAGCCAACACACATTTTGAAAGCACCTTGATATTGTTGCGCAAACATTAATGTTTGGATTTAATGAAGCGCACTTTGTACATTGTATTGGACCTTGAGCGGATATCTCTCGTCCTTTAGGTAGATAGACGACATTTAATATAGTTAATGAAGTTAGATAGAAATTTAATTCTAGATTTGATAGCTAGAGTTCGAGAGGGAAAACGGATATAGACACCCTCCTTTGTACATTGTAACATAGGGGAGCAAGAAGAGAAAAGCATGCAGAGAACTGTGTATGAAGAACACCCATGTACAGGCATTTGAATTAATAGAAGAGATTTGATTCAAATCCATGGTTTTTGTTGTTTTCTCTGTGTATTGATGTTATGCTCATGAACCTTTTCTTCCTGTCATATAATTGTTTTTATATGCTGTGTATGTGATTTCATGGACGAATATAAGTCTGAAAGGTAGAGGGAATTAGTTTCAATTGTTTCTCTATTCTGAGCCAGAGAATTCCTGCAAGGAGTGCAGTTGAATTTGTCCGCAAGGAGTGCGTTGACAGAGGGATTCAGATAGAGATAACTTTTGTTCTAAGTTCCCAAAAGCACAGTTGAGTAGAAGAGCCATTAAAAGAGTGTGCAGACCAAGTGAAGACTCAGAGTTGTGATTCTGAGCAAAGGGAATTAAGATTGTTGCTGCAGGAGTGTGCAAAGTCAAGGAAGGCTGAACACTTGAAGTGTTTGCAGAGTTGCCGCAACGAGTGCGTGCAAAGAGTTCTCTTTTTTCTAAGAAACTCGGAGTTGTGGAGAAGCTCAGGAGGAGTAGGCCTTCGAATTTGTCGAGGGATCCCACAGAGGGGTTGTGCATCGAAGCATTTGAGGAAGCGTTGAAAGCTCACGTGCAAGTGAACCAGTCTTCGTGGGAAGAAATACTTGGTTCAGTTCGCAGAATCATCAAAGGGGAGAGCGGACGGTTGAAATCCTCTGGGAGATTTCATGAAGTTCTGAGGAACGTTGGATCCCGTGGAGGTGCAGGGAAGTTATCGGCATAGGTATGGAAAGTGTACAAGCTCAGGAAGGGTATAACCGTCGATCCATTCCATAGGAGTCATCGGGTCTACACGTGACATCGCATATCAGGTTATTGTGATTCAAAGCACCAAGTTGTTGCAACAGGAAGTGTGATATCGCGATCTGCGATATCTCGATAGGATCGGAACCGTCCATCATGTGAGAATGCATGTCAGGAGATCCCGAAGAGTCAGGGATCGGAGAATCGGGGTTTTTGAAGACAAAGAAACCTTGCCGCTTGGAATCGCAACCCGCGAAATTCCGACAGAAGGTTCGCGTGGGCCATAGCAGGAGATAGTGGAGGACAGGTGGCATAGAGTCGGAGTTCGGGAAAATCAAAGTCCCGAATCCTTTGGTGTTAGGAATCACGATCCCGCGAATTTCGAAGTCTTGATTGAAGTGACGGGGTGTGGAAAGGTCAACGCACACATATATCGGCGTTTCGGCGCATCGGGTATCGGGGGTTGGAGAACCAAGAGCTTGGCATCGCAAGTAGTGAATTCGTGATAGAGCCGAATTCCCGATAGAGGGAAGAGGAAGTTGGCGTAGATTAAGGCGTCGGGTCTCGGGGATCCGAGAGTGTAGCGCTCGACTGTTGGACTCGCGAAGTCGCAAGTTCTGATTCTCTGAGAAGTTAAGGAAGGGGGATCACGTGACAAAGAGAATCTGTGGGTAGGAAAGATTCTCGATAGGGAATCGGAAGAACCTTTGAGTTCTTCGGGCTGTGGAGAGAGAAGAAGGTCCTGAGGAAGAGTGGTCATTCTCCAAGGAGTGAAGTTGCGTCACACCGTAAAATGACCCTCCATGCTCTTTAAATAGATATCATGGACCAATCATGTGTTAATCCATGGATCAATGTAGCCATTAAGATCAAGGAGAATATGAATCGTTAGATCACTATATGTCGGGAACACATCATGACCATTAGATTTCTTAACTACAAATGCATACTAATGAATACTAAATAAACACACTAAGAAACACACTTTTACCTAATCGACACATTAGACCAAGAATATCTTAACTAACTTCTATGTGTCTAAATATCCTAACACTGAAAACACATTTTTATTTTTACTTTTTGGAGAATACCTTTAGGAATTTTAGCGATTGCTACCCAGTAAACCAGGATATTGTTCATCACAACATTTAGAAGAACCAATCGCCCCCTCCTTGAAATACATCGGTGTGCCCAAAAAAAAAATCAATTTTGAATTTTGGCAGAGAGCCACAACTATTTTCTCAATGAATAATCATTTGGTTTCAGAGAAAAATCCAAATATTTAATCCCAACATCAAATTGTTTATGAGAAAATGACAAGGAATATTTTAACTATACTTCTCCCCCTCATATTGTAGACCATTGATGAGCACTATGGATTTTTATTTGTTTACTTGCATTCATGTGGCTAGACAAAAAATATCTAGGATATTTTGATAAGCTTGAAATTTCGAGATTATCCCTACACCAAACAAAATTATGTCATCAACAAAGAGGAGATGCGAAAGAATTTCAGTGTTTGAGATTCATATTCCTTTTAACAGTCCTTCTCTTCGGGCTTTTTGGATTAGCATACTTAGGCCTTCGGTGACAAGCATAAATAGAAAGGGAGAAAGAGGACATCCTTGTATTGGTCCTTTTGAAGAAAAAAAGGAGGGGGAAGGAATCCCATTATAAGGACAATAAAGGAAGGGGATTCAATGCAAGTTACCGATTACACAATTGACCGATTCTAGGTTCATGCCCAACTGGATCAAAGCAAATATAATATAAGTCCAACTTACTCTATCATAAGATTTAGAGAGGTCAATTTTCATTACAAAGGAAGGTATTTTTTTCTTCTGAACAAAGTGAAGCACTTATTTAGAGATGGACACAACGTCATGTATTTGGAGATTGAAAAGGAACTCGTATTGCTCTTAAGAAATGAAACTACTAAAAATCAATTTTAGTCTATTTTCAATAAGTTTTGCGTTGAGTTTATAAATAAGGTTGCAACAAGAAATAGGTCAAAATTATTTGAAAGAAGACGGGGACAGATATTTAGGAACCATAGCCATACGGGTGTATTTGAGAGAACCCCACATCCTTCCCTGACTTTTTGATTCATTTACCAACTTTAGGAGATCCTTTTTAAACGAATTGTAAAATCCCAAATAGATTTCGACTGTTAGTTCGCTTGGGCCTGAACTCTTGCATTTTTGGAACGGCGACAAAGTTTGAAATAATTATTTCTTTGATATCTCTTATTTTTGAGCATTATTAATATGTAAGGAGATGTTAGATGGAAAGAGAGATATAAACATCAAAATTTTTTCAAACGGACAACTTGTAGGCTCTTTGAACAAATTTTGGAAGAAAAGTTTACCTACATCAGCTATTTTTTCTTGACCTTTCACCTTCTACCTATCAACATCCTTTATTTCCCATATTGAGTTTGTAACTCTTCAAAAAATTAGCAAAATTATGAAATAATTTTGCATTATTGTCACCTTCCTGGACCAAAAACTCTTTGCTTCTTTTCCTCCATTTTCGTTCCTCTTTCTTTAGGAGATAATGTTTTTTAATCATAAGCTCATTTAAAGAAGCCTCCTCTTCCTATGATAGATATTTATCTTCCCTGTTTATCAGGAGTCCGCCTATTTTAGTTTCCACTTCAACTAACTCTGCCAATTGTTTTTTCGAAAAATATTTTCCCACTTTATTGTATCCTTTCTTACTTTACCTAATATATTCCCACATCCTCCGTCAATGAGAACCATGCATCTAGAACCAACTTTATGTAATCTTCTTCTTTTAACCAATCTTGATTGAATTTCATCGGAATATTTTTCGATGAGCTGGTTTTAGAAATCTCTAATACAATTGGCATATGGTCGTAAATTCCACCGACTTCCACCCTAGAAGAAATATCCCACCGATTATCTAGCACTCTTTCTGATGTCAGGAGACGATCTAGTGGTTTTGCAACCAAACTTTCACCTTTCCTCCCATTCGACCAAGTGTGTGAGAGTTTCCTTGGTACAATATGCGATTCCAACAAATGGGAGAAAAAGGATTCTAACAGATCTTGTCGAGGATTTTGTCCCCATACTTCTACTAGTGCCAACAAAAAATTTAAATCTCCCCCCAAGATTAAGTCTCCATTATTTAAGACATTTGAGGAGCTTAAGTTTTCCCAGAAAATGAATCTGTTGACATAAAGCCCATATACATTGCAAATTTTAAAATTTGAATTGAGCCAACTATATGAAACTTGAACTACAATATAGGAGGGGAGGAAAACAGACTTAAGCACCTTGATTTTATGGTTGACAACTATTAGCATACCTTCAGATAGACCATTAGCATCACTTGATAAAAAATACCAATCATTTAGCCAAGAACTAAAAATCTCCTCAGCTCTTCAACCACTGCACATCATCTCTTGTATCATTAACACATATGGATTAACCACTGCACACAAACACTTGAGGGATAAATTTTGGAGCACCCACTACCCACCGAGGATTGAAGGAAATAACTTTCATTTGGTAACTTTGAGCTGGGATTCCCTTGTTGTAAGGGCCCCTATAATTTTTTACTATTTTCAACATATCAGCTCTTTGGAAGCTTGGGATTGGGCTAGAGAAATTTTAGATTTCCTTCCAGCATGCCCCGTAGGGGCCTGATCCAAAGCTATCTCGTCGAATTCATCCCAGCTCGAACCAAGATTAACTTTGGAAGAAACAAATATCATACTTGAAACTAGAGGAATGACTCGAGGGAGGAGGGGAGGAAAGAGAATTTGAACCACACTTGAGGGAATTCGAGACATCCAAATCACCATTTGACCTCTTTCCCTCAACCAAGGATCCAAATTTAGTAATAGTTTAGAAATGAAGAGGACTCAAAAACCCGGTCCGAAGAGGAATGAAGAGACGACCAAGAAAGGGGGTACGATGGAACGAATGAGACCTGGACCTTCTTGGAGGAATAAAAAACATTGGAAAGAGAGTTAGTAGGTAGAGAAGGGCTAAGTTCCTTACCCAAAATGACTTCTGAAGAAAATTTATCTATTATTCCTTCTGACATGCTGAGCCGAGGTCGTTTATTCTCCTTTCTTTCCACGTTAACTCCTACTTCCCCTAAGTCTGATTCCGAAGATACTAAATCATTTTTCCTTTTTGAAACTTTCAAGAAGAGAAGGAAATGCATGGGATATATGCAGGAATATGCCTAGAGATGACCAACAACGTGACAACCAAAACACTGAAAATGAATTATCCAATATTTGATCCACTGGATGACTAGGAAATTTCGCCACGCTAGATCTATCTCATCATGCATCCCCTCACATAGGTTGACTTCAATTTGAAGCCAAGCCCAAATGGCGATCCACCTTTGAGTCCCAACCAGGTTCCAAACCAATGAACCTGCTAATGTTGTTTCCAATAGCCTTTAATATCTTTTCATGCCAAAAGATCATTGGAATATTAGGCACGATATCCCTATTTTTTGTTGGAGAGAGCACATCCTGGGTCCCCAACCCGAGGACCTACTAAAGATGTACATCATATCAAAGTGTGTTAAACTCAAAGCTAATCCACCCTCTAGTGAGAGTGTGGAACATCGACACATAACTAAGAACATATGCCAATTAACTTCTAACCATTTCTTAATCACCACCGAGGAAGCGGATTTCCCACAGAAATGACCTAGAACAATTTTGCCCACCATACTAGAAATATACCCAATGCCTAAATCATCGCCCACCACCATATGACTTCGCTCTCTACAGATCTTCCAACACTTTTCTTCTTTAACTGTTGTCTTTTAAGGATTGGGTTTGACTGAGAACTAGCACGAACACCACAGACTCCTATTACCTATTTGAAACCAGAGGAATGAAACCTAGCACAGAGGGAGTATGCCTAGTTCACTTGCATCTCATCACTTACCTGATATTATTTAGGGTCCCGCCCTCACACACATATGATTTCAACCTGGTATACGCTTCTAATCTTCCTCGTTGTAACCTCTGCATGCAAATTTGTAGCGTCTTCTAAGCCCGGAAAACCTGTCACCTTATCCTTTACCAGGACGCCACTAGGATGAAGGCTATTAAGAATATTTTTCATCTGACTACCTTCTCTAAAGAACGCAGGGACTTGAACCAAACATCCATCATGATTTGGCATCATAGGATGATCCAACGGACCTAAGGATTCTATGTCAGAAGCCTTATTTAATTTATGCAATATAACAAATTCTTCATCTGTTACAAACACATCCTAACCCTGACACTAGCTGCGAGACTCTCTTTACAAGGAACGTAAGGGAGAAGGGATTACCTCATCTTAGAAATAGGTATGATGTCATAATCCAATAATGATTCCAAAACAAACTCTAGAAGTCTCCAAGTATAACCTAAAATTGTTTAATACTATGATCCATCGAAAATGAGGCATAACCCATATGACAAAGACATTAACTAGGGGCCTGGATCGTGTGTGTGTGTAGGGGGAATCTTACTTGCACCTCCACCATCTCCTATCATTTCAGAGTCAAGCCTCAACTAGGGTTCCATCCAACAAGAACCCTTTGATCTCTTACTACTTTCCCATGATGTGTAATTCTAATCCTCAATGTAAAAGTAATTTTCTAATAGTAAATGTTCTATGGTCTTATATGAGATAATAAAAGTCAACGTTGGCAAAACGACACGAATAAAATAATAAATAAAATAAATATCCAATGATTTGAGAAATTTAAAAAAACCATGAAAGTGAAATGTTGTACGCAAATCCTAATGTACAAAAATAAAAATAAAAAATAAATACAAATGATATTCTATAAATAAAATAAAAAACCAAAATTATGAAAATAAAACTAGAATAAGTAAAAATAAAATGCAAATTTGAGGTTAAAGTAAAATAAAGAAAAAATGTGTCAATTCCCACTAGCATAACTGATTAAGGCGTGGGTTTCTTTTTCTAGGCGATCTGAGTATAATACCCTTACAGTGTGTTTAATTGGGAGGAGACACCCAAAAATCCAACAATGGTAAGGGTTGATGCGTCCTAGACCAGATGCGATCCCCAAGTGATTTTGATAGCTTAGATGCCCCTAGGTTGTGGTTTCTTATCCAATGGTTAAAATTCTATCCCCACAAGTGACATACATTTCTAACAAATAAATAAATAAAAATATACATGCCGCTATATATAAAATAAAATCTAGATGGGTAAGGACAAATAAAGTTGAGTTTTGAATTTGGATAAGGTTCCTACTGCGGATCAAGGTTCCAAACCTAGAAATATGGAGAAAAAAAATTAAAAGTATATTATCATAAGTACGAATATCCAGAATAAAATTAAAGTGACAATTAGATTGAAATCCTGGATCTAAATATTAAAAAATTAACGATGTCTAGGCCAAAAGAGACTGAATCCTAAATAAACAAAATAATTACAATTATGACTTGAAATGAGGGTTCTGGGTAAGACAAATGACATGAAGATAATGGGTAATGTGACTTAAATATTCCATCAACGAGCGTCATGATCCCACATCTGACATTTGGGTTGGAAAAAAAAGTATTTGTATGATGAAAACTTTAGATGTGTAAATTCCAAATTCTTGGGTTGATGATGATAAAAATTGGAAGGAGCCTTGGTCAAGATGAATAATATTAAGGTTTACCATCGTCATGCATTTCAAATTTGAAGTGGGAAATCAAAGAAATTTAGGGGTTTTCCAAGGAACACTTGATGTTTCCATGGTTTGGAAAAGAGTTCCAAGGATGATACAACATGCAAAAAAATTGAGGTTTATTTCCCGTGTTTCCTTTCACTACTTCCACTTGGGTATTTTCATATTATACTCCTGGAAACAATTAAATCCAACATTAGTATTCACTCCATATATTTAATATAAACAACAAATTTCCTAGAGTAGGTTTACAAGAATATATGCATAGGAATAAACTTTAAAACAAGTATGTCTCGCCTATCCAAAAAAACCATTCCTTATTGATATGATGATATTGAAAATCAAGGAATGAGATATGGAGGTGATTTAGTTATGAAACATTAAATGCAAACCATTTCCATGTAGGATTGATATTAATAGTTGCGCTATAATATACTCTAAAATTCATTTCCCTAAACTCTTAAACAAGACTATGAACATAAGGTAATGAGTCTTCAACACAATATATTCTTTTGAGTTAATGGAATCACATTATAGTGCTTTGTTTATTCACAAGTCTACATTATCATTATTGAATTTCAGGAGCATTAAGTAGAAGGAATGTAAAGGAAAAGATGGAGAGAAGAAATCACCTTGCTTGGTCACTCCTAGACTATACCAACATAAGTGTGAATACTGTGAATGTATTGCGCAAGAAAGAATATGTGACATGACTATATCCTCTTTCATAAAGGTAAACTATTCATTTCTCAATGATGTAATTAGATGATAGTTCAAGCCAATGATAAGAAATCAACAAGACCTCAAAATAGAATCCCCTCTATGGAAAAATATAGAGAATTAAAAGTTGCAATAAAATAGGATCAACAATACATTCAAATCCATTAAAACCCATTAAGAGGAAAAATTACCAAATTTCTTGCAAAATGAGGAATGAAGAGAAGGATAAAATCAAAGTGAAAGCATAAGCACGATTAGATTGAAAAATTTCACATAAGATCAAGATTTGAACTACTTACACCACCTGATCATGGCATCAAAACCAAAATAATGACAAAATGATCAAACCTTAAATTCAAAATGCCAATTAGTATAACATACAATCCTAAGAGTCTCAATCGAATGCTACCCATGTTTTCTAGAAAAGAAACATTGATGTATTATAGAAGTCATCCTAGGATACTAAGACTTGACCTTAGGATTCCTTAATATCATGATCATATTGTAAGACACGCCTTCAATTTCCTCTCCTTAGCCATACCATGTATTGATATCTTTTTGTTTTGATTCCACTATGGTAACTCTTTGATCTACTTTAAACTCTAATTCAAACCAAGGTAGAAGATAAATCATGAAGTCATCATAGAAAATAGAATTTAAATATCAATCAAACATTAACTCAAGAGTTAATAAAAATAATAAATGGGTAAAATTGTTTCAAAGGAATATTTATAAGGAGCATTTCAATGGATAGAATGAATGATTAGAAAATAAGTCAATAAAAATAATAAATGGGTAAAATTGTTTCAAAGGAATATTTATAAGGAGCATTTCAATGGATAGAATGAGTGATTAGAAAATAAAGACTTATTGAAGAACACAAAAAGTATACAATCAACAAAGAGATCTTGAGCTATGAAAACCTCTTCAAAGATAAACAATTACTAAATATCCAAACGCCTAATTCCCTAGGTAGTCAAAGAATATACAATGGGATAACACTATTAATAGATTAGGTATTATAGATAAAAAAAAAATTGTAGGGGGGGCCTTTCTTTTTTCTTATAAATAAAAATAAAAGGGGTGATGTTGTGACCACAACAAATGGTGACACAGTGGAAGAACCAATTATCTCTATCACAAAAATATAGGGTCTTTACTTCCAATATGAAAGTTAAGGATAAGTTCATAAATTGAAGAAAATTTTCCAAAGGTTATGTGTACCGCAATGATGCCAATTTTCTAAAATATATAACCCAAGATTTCAAGTACTTAACATCTAATATTCCCTTTTCAAAGATCCAATTAGTTAGGTAAATTTATTTAACTAGCTACACATTTCTAACTGGTTTTGGTTTGACCGTGGGTTTTATTTTTAAATTTTATAACAAGAAAACATCTACATAAGTGTGTTTTTCATCTCTCTTCTCCTGGCATTGCTTCGCTACCAGTGAGCAACCATAGCCCCAATAGAGTTTCCTCTATACCATACAAGCATGGCCCTACTACCAATGAGTGTCCATAGTCTTAACGAGTTTAGTTGTACTTCCCATGATATTTACAGTTCTTTCATATACCTTTATTTTGGATTATGATCACCCTTTTAAATTTGTATATAAGTATTGCATGCGCAATTGGGTGTATATGACGAGGGGTGATATGAGAGTTGCTTTTCTTTTCTAAGTAGATGCATTCATTTAAGTTTAACCCATAGGTATCTCCAAGAACCATCATAGTAATAGCCATATTATTAACATGATATGGTTGGAGCTCAAAGAAAACAATAGATAGACACTTTCCTTTACTTGTGGATTATCATGGTATGTTCAATAGAAACATGTGTTCCACCGCAACTATCAGTCAATATTCACAAATAAGAACTTCATTAAGGTTTTTTTTTCTTCCAGATAAAGCATCCCATGTATTCCATGACTTGTAAGAATTTCTCGAGTGCGTGACCAAAATTGGACCTGCCCCACACTTAAATTCAAAGTTAATCCTTAATTCAAACGAAGAAGTTAAATCATTTTAGGAAACACCAAAATTCAAAATAAGAGATAAAAACAATATGTATAATTGGAAATAAAATGCTAAAAATAAAGCAATCAAGAAAAGGAAAATTAAATTAAATTAAACTAACAGAAATCTCAAAAGAAAAAATATAAGTTATAAAACCAAACTAAAAAATAAAAAGGGAACATGACAGCATGGGAGAAAGCAACAGATTACGAATGATATATACCAAATCATTTACTTTACATCTCCAGTAATTGTAATAAGAGAAAAATATTCACAAGGTAAGCTTTCCATACACACTAAAAGCCAACAATAATGACTTACGAATGATATATACCAAATCATTTACTTTACATCTCCAGTAATTGTAATAAGAGAAAAATATTCACCAGGTAAACTTTCCATACACATTAAAACCCAACAATAATGACTTGCAAACCAAACTACATAATCTGGAAAACATTGATCAAGCAAGATCACGAGGAACAATGATCAAGCAAACTGATATCAAATTGAGCTCCTTATTCCAATAAATTTGAACCTTTTTCTAGTGACAACAGTTTGAATTATTGAAATGCTTGAAAATAAAATTTGATAAATTTATGAGTTACATTTCACAAGAATTCACACCCTACAAACTTACTACCATGGATAATGTATTGGTAAAATAAGATTTTGAAAGTGCAGGGCCTTCGATATTAGAGATTGCATTGATGATCATTTACCAAGGAAGGTATTGCATGTATCTTTGATTATTAATCCTAGTCATTCCAATAATTTTATCATTAATGCCTGATGGGATAGGAGACTAAACCCACTACCATGATTGAAAAAATAAGCAAAATCATGTACATATAGAAACAAATAAAGTAAATAAAATATATTGAAATAAAAATCAAAAGAAAACTATGTCAACCATTAAAATAGAAATCAACTTGAAATATAGGCATGGGACGCATTATGAAAATCATCGTGAAACACATTTTTAATGAAATCAAAGGAAAGAGTTGGGTAAGATAGGTGAACAATTCGAAATAATCCCCAAAATATAGATTACCAAGGTAAATTTACCAATATGGAAGGGAAAAAAAGCAAGGTCATGAGAATTGTTGATCAAACAATAGAAAGTCTCATAACTAATTGACCCATATAACTTTTCCCTTATGTTTAGTCAAACAATTAAATTTTTCGTAGCACCTAACAACATAAGTTAATAGAAATGCTCAACAAAATAGATTTTCAAATTATTTATGTGAACATTCCACAAACACTCAAACTCTCTAAAATCACTACCATGAATAAGACTCTTGCGAATTTGAAAACACCAAACTTTCAATCTCAGAAATTGGATTTGATATCTTTCATCAAAGTATCAATTTCTCCTTACCATAAAAGATGATTATTAATTCTGATGATTTTAGTAATTCAATCTAATGAGACAAGAAGGGGATATTATATCTATGGAGGAAAATTAGAATAATCATGATGTGATAAAAGTGAGTTCAAATAAAAATTTATTTGAAATATATTTCCATTAAAACTATATCAAAGAATAAATAAAAAACCATACATAAAAAAGATGATTAGAGTTGGATTTCTAATAAAAAATTGAATTGGTAAATAACATGATTGATAAATTCCAGAGATTGATATCATATAAATCATGTCTAGGTAATCAAGACATATGAGTTCAAAAGTAGCATGTCCCTAAGTTGTCCAAACATGTTTCTAGTTTATATGGAAGAATGTTTTTTGCTGCTAGTTATAACAACCTGCTTATATATAAGAAGAAACTTAAATTAAGCATGCTTATAGATTTATAGGAAGATTGATCCTTAAATCAATGAGTCAAGTGAAAATAAATTATTTATGAGAAGAAACAAGGAAACTAAAACTTAAACTGATCAAAGAAAACAAAAAACTCGTCTAAGTTCTACTATGCTAAGTTCGCACTAAAACATGTTGGATGAAAGAAATTAAACAAAATAAAAGGCAGTATAGCCATCAGGAAAAAATCCAAACCTGGAATTGGATGACCATTTAAACGAATTTAAAATATATTGGAGTAGTATTAATCTAAGATGGAAATAATTTTAACTCTCAAACTTTGATTAACTATGTACAGGACAACAAAATCAAAACTCAAAGGTAATCCAACTAAGAAAGATCTTTCCAATCAGAATTCAATTAACATAGAGATATCAAATTGAAAATCCTTATGTGTTCATTTTCATAACAAAAAGGAACTAAAATGTTTTCTTCATTTTTAAAAAAAATTCCTTTATATTACTTGGAATGATAATTTTTCCATCAAAGGATCACTATAGGGGAACTATGAATGCCATAGTATGGATAATGACAAGAAAATTAATCCAACTACACTGCTAAAAAGCTTCGAGAGTGAAACAACTATTTTTTTCTCTTTTGTCAAAAATATTTTTTCACAAAAATATTTTCAAAGGGAAAACATCAACATGCCAACTTCCTAAATTGTTTATGAAATTCCTTTTCTGTTCAACCAATAAGTCTTTTTTATAAAAAGAAAAAAAATAAATAACTAGAGACTAGAAGCAAAGACTAGACTACACTAACAAGTTTAAAAGAAAATAATATACAACTGTAATTTATTAAAATGAAAATTAGTAATGAACTCTTTATCCCTTGGGTACATATCGGATAAGAGAAATATGTAGCCTTACCTATAATAATAAACAATTCTACTCATTTCTTTACAATTGAATTTATTGGAAAACAAAATCAATTCTACTATCTATTGTAATCATATCCTACACTACACTAGCTGAGAATGAACCATGTGAAATCATAATGCCAATGTAGCCATCCATGTAACTCCAAACCTACAATCTCATGTTCATAAAAAATCAAGAGAATGAATTGGAGTAGTAAGAGACCAAAAATAAGAAGAATTAAATTAGGTAATCCTCTACCCATCATGTGAAATATGACAATGTTATAATTCACGAGAAACACAGATAAGTAATATTCCTCCAACCAATCTTCAATATTGTCATAAAATTTATAGTAAACATCATAGAAGTGTTGGTGGGAATTAAAAAATGAGTGGCATACATGATGATAACCATGCATGAAATTCAGATTGAATGTACTTTATGGAAGAGTCTTATTGTTGATGTTGTCCTTAATTATAGAGGAGAAATAAAAATAATTATAACCTAACATAACCATCGGTCCAAACCAAAGTGCCTCATTGCCTTGAAAATAATTTTTGGGCTCATATTTCAAATAACCAACAACTTGAGATGATATATTTTGGATAAATAATGTGAACTTGGAGTTCCCTACCACTCTGGAAGATATATCATCAGTGCATGGGTCGAAACCATTAATATTTTTTGTTTCATCACATATATTAGCCTCAATCTAAATGAATTGGTTACTTAAACAGAAAGACTCTTTGTTAATCATAATTTCAGTTGAATCGAAAGAAGACACAATCTAACCTATGTTTGCTACAACCATTCCTTCTTACCAAGTAAAAGGTTGATAAATGTTTATCAAAATTTGTTGATCAATGTTTGTGTTCTTTGTTCTATACTCAGTCATTTTTAATTTTTCTTCTATATCCTATACTTAGTCATTTTTTCTAAAATGTGGGTGGTAGGGAGACTACCACCTTCTCCATAGGTCTACCAGTATGTAAGTTCCATAGTTAGTTTATTTTTAAATTTTCCACCACCGCAAAACTTAACCATTTCTTTAGTTGTGGGAGTCCCATTGTGGAAGTCCAAGCTATCTCCTATCCTATAATCACCACAACCTACAAACCCACAACCTCCAAAAATAACTTTCCACTTCTGCATCACTCATAAAGAACTACCTTTGATACTTAACTAATTTTCTTGATTGTGGATGCAAGATTCCTTCCCTCATCTCCACCTTCCACTCCCTAACCCACATCCCTCTTTTATGCATCCTCCAAAAGGAGCCTTCAAGTTACTCACTTTTCACTCCCATACTTAAACTATTCATGTTATCACAACATAATATCACCTTTCCCGATAAAATATATTTCCCCATTTCCACATCAGTCATCACTCATATGAATTTATATCATTATTAAGTGGCATGATTTTCATAAAACATCCACCTTAAATATTGAATTAAATTGTGCAATTGAAAACTTCGAGCTAAGAGCTACACCATTTCATAATCAAGGCAATGTATGGTAAATTAAATCCTCATTGGAAAAAAAAAGATTGTATTGAATTAATTTCCACCTATTCATGCAAAATAATATTTTTTAAATATGTCAAGTAAAATTAAAGAGCTATATTACAGAGATACTATCAATACTTTGGGATGAGAGTAGCACTAGTTTCATTTGTAAGAATATTTAAAGTGGTACTCATCTCTTCCACCTACGAAAAAGAATTCAAACAAAGTTTGGACCTCTGGTATTTCATTAGCCAGTTTTGTACCAAAAGTATCATATTTCAAAGAATTATTTCTCTGGTGTGATGATAAGTTTGATAGTGAGAGATCAGTAATCTAGTTAAGGGAAAGTGACCAATTTCATCGGCACCTTTGGTTTTGAAAAGAATGTTGAGATTGTTGAAACCCACTTTGACATTCAAGAACTTTGAACTTGATGAATTTCTAAAGGACAACAATGGGGTAATTGAACGCTTGGAAATATTTCTTATAAATATGTCAAGTGATTCTATAAGTTCTACTCAAATTGAGGTATGATATTTTAAATACCCACACAAATAATTTGCATGGTTGTTCACTAGGATCATTTAATAGGAATCCACGACCTTTATTCCAAGATACATTGTACATATTTTATATCATTCCTTTCATGAATATGTTGTAGTTGATTGGGCCCAAATCATTTCAATTGAAGTTTCATTATAGTTGGGAGGTGTGAGGAAAACCAAGAAATTTTACATGACATCTTATTTAATCTATGATATAGTCTACTACCACATTTTTTATGACATTCTCTGAGCCAGGAATATAGAATTAAAAAAGGATCCAATATAGTTCTGGTATCCAACATTATGGAAGCACAAGGATCCAGACAAATTTTTTGAGGTACAAAATTACTTCTTGTCCTCCTTCAAAAGGTTAATTCACAGTCTCACCACATCCATATTGTCACTAGAAGCTACAACTTTTCTGGAAAAGAAAGGAATTTTTTAGACTATGGAATATTTTAGTTTTATTAGACTATATGGATTTCAGGGAAAACCCTCTTTGTTTCCTTTTTATCCTTTTGAAAAATTATTCATTATTGAAGTGTGAGGCACAATATAGATATTGGGCACACTTATTTAATGAAAATATAAAAAATAAAAGAGAAATTCATCCCTTTACTGTGGAAAATTGGACAAATTTTCGTAAATAATATTTCTCATTCACATGAATTCACCACTCATTTTGATCAATTCAATTTAAAGGAAGTTCATGCAATTCAGGGTTTTGAACCTAATAATGTATTCTTAGCACAAATGTTTGCAATTGGGTATGTATCATCATTTAACAAGTCTATTCAAACAGAATAAGGAGGAGGAGACAATCAAAACGCTCCATAGGTCTTGCCTAAAATGACCCTTCATGAAATTGATACATTAGTCAGTAAAAATGACCACAATAATAAACATGGGATAAATACAATAGGTAGAAAACTTGGATAATCAAATAACCTTCCAAAAGGGTAATTGAAATATCACACACTATTCATGTATCTGCAAAAAGAAAAAGAGAAGTAGTTTAGAAAGAAATCCAAGAGGTAGTTAAATCCAAATTTAGTCCCAGAGATATCGAAGTTGACGATAAAATAGAAGAGACTAGTTGGGTTGAACAAATAATTATTGAGAGTAGAACAATTGTAGAAGAATTGGATTATTATAAGCCAGTTGTATTTGAAGAAGAATATGTCACCTTGCCCCATGCAACCTACAAAAAAAATCCTAAGAAATTGTTAATCGAAAAAGTCAATTTGAAAAATAAAAATGTTTCTGAAAAGTGGAAATCATAAATTGATTATTAGGGGGTAAAACCATCGAAGGTCATGAAATTTCGTGAAGAAATCGGTGAATCTTTAAAGTATTCTATTGATGAGACAGAGAAGGAAAACCTGATTCGAAAATAAAAAGTGAAAGAATTGGAAAACACTCTACTTCCAAGATCCCTATTTGTCAATCCCAAACCATTGTTGTGATACAACCACTATACAGTCTGAAGAATGCATCAAAATAAAGTTAGATATTAAAAGGTTCCTCAATCCTATCGATAACTATCAGAAAATATATTGGAGACAACATTCAGAAAATAACTTCTTTATTCCTTGAAATATGGGAATTAGAAACAGGTTCAGTTACTCTCTCAACAAAGATTTTACATTTTAAAGAGTATCTCTAAAAGGACCTATAAAATGATGAGATTTTTTATAAATAAGTTGTTGGTACCTTTATGGAAAAAATCTTAAGTTTAAATGATGTTCATACAAGAGAGAAAAACATTCCTTCTAAGGCTCGATTTAAACAAAAAAATTCATGTAGGGTGAAAAATATTAAATGTTTTCAAGAAATGTTCGTTGAATGTGACATAATCAATACAAAGAGAGGTGATCTATTCCTAAAGAGTGTTGATCTAACCAAAGAGATATAGGGTCCACACTTAATAATGGATTCAATACTCCTTTCAAAATATCAATTACAATAACAAATGGAGGCCCTAAATATTTAATGGGCTAGTGAGTTTAATGACTCAACTGATTATTCTGAAGAATAAATGGAGAAGTGCTTAATTCAGTATGTAAATAAAATGAATATATTGAACATATGCTTCACCAACTGAGCTTTGATCTTAAATATCTGGAAAATTAATTATTCAAAACCAATACTAGGAAAGAAATAACGATTGCTCCATTGGAGGAGTATATTGAACATTGGTTAAAGAATGCCTTGTTGGAGGAGTATATTATTCCATGTCTTATAATTTAATGGTCCATTCTAGCCTCATCCGATCCTGTTTGGGACAAACAAATTTACTTTCAATTGTTATAAACTTTTACAAACACTTATTATTTTTTGAGGTTCTTAGAGAACTATTTGGGAGATTACATTAGTGATTTCTCAAACTTTGACTTTTAAGTGTGATATTTCAAATGTGTATCTATCAAAATATTTTTTAGTTTTAATTGAATGATCGTTTTAAGTTCTCTTCATATGTGGTACTTATATTCCAATTTTGTTAAATGATGTGCTCTACTTTACTTCATGCTATGATGGAAATGTCATTTTGTGAGATTACCTATTCTCTTTGTTTATAATATTGTATTCTACTGTGAATATTTATTTTATGGGAGAATGTTGGTCCTTTTTCACGTATTCTATACATGTGAATATTTACTTCAAGAATAATCCTGGTCCTTTCTCCGACACTTTTATATTCTTGTATTTTATTAAATAAAGAGGAGTACCACCTCTCTAAAAGTGTAGGTGGATTTATCCTCACGATGTTATCTTAAAGGTATTGAAAATTCTTTCAGATAAGCATTTTTTGTGACCATACTAGGGATAAACAAAAGGGTGGTTCTAAATGACATTCATAAACCATAATAAAACAATCACATATTAACTACATAACATAGAACACAATATTTACATGGAAACCCTTTCGAGAGAAAACAACAAAAATTTTATTTATAATTATTTGTAGGAACTAACCTACTATTACAAATAATTGTAGGTAATAGCTCATACTAGAGACACCAATTCCCACTAACACAAATCCTGGTAGGCACCAACCTACTCTTACAGTTCTTTGTAGACACCAATCTACTAGAGACACCATTCCCCACTGCTAAGAATCAACTTAGCAAGAGACAAAAATATCTTTCAGATATTCATAGACACTAATCTACCGGAGACACCAATCCCCACCACTAATAACCAACTTAGAAAAATACACTAATATATTATCAAAATACACTAAAATAAATTACATCAAAAGTGCCAAGCTAATCTGTTTGAAATTGATTTTAGGAGCATTTAGGAACCCTAGATTCAATAGAGAATATCTCTGAAAATATCAAACCAACATAAATTGTTTTTAAGAAATGTAAACCAAGATCTCTCCTTTGTCTTTGGAAAATCGTAGGGTTTGAAACATCCCTGAAAATAAGTTATAGCAAAAGTGCCAAGCTTACCTGTTTAGAACTGAATTCAGGAGCATTTGGTAACCTTAAAATCCATAGGGAATACCTCTGAAAGTACAGTGAACCCGCATATGAAATTTTTACCACATTTACATCATGAGTTATCCTCTATATTTGCAAAACTGTAGGGTGTGAAACATCCAAAAAAATAATTTGTAGCGAAAGTACCAATATGACCTACTTGAAACTGATTTCAGGAGCATTCAAAAACCCTAACTTCCACAAGGAATATATCTGAAATTGTAGTGAACCAACATCTAATATTTTTACCACATGTACACCAAGGTCTCTCCTGTTTCTATGAAAAATAACAAGGCTTAAAACATCTTAGCAAAAAAGTTATCGTGAAAATGCCAAGATGACATGAAATTGATTTTGCAATTCAGTATTTGCTAATCTATTTTTTCACACCTACACTTTCTCTCAATGCTTTCACTTTTTATGTTTTTTCATAATCCTTCATGAAGGGACATGTCCATCAATTAAGTAATTACTATACCATGGGAAAATACCCCAAACCCATGGGTTTGAAACCACCATTTAACTTTTTACTTTTTCAGATGAACCCCTTTTTTAATATATATATATATATATATATATGTGTCAACCTTGGAAATGTTGTTTTTATTGTAATTCAATAATATGAAATTAATTAAATCATTAATCCTTTGACATCAATGACAAAGGGATTCTCCCCCTTGACGTGTGCTTCTCCTTAAGAATTTAGTCGAAACTCTAGTCAACTCTCATGTTGGGTAATTCTCATTCGATCACTTTCTGGGAAATCATAAACAAGTAAGAAGAACGTTTCACAACTATACAACCAATGATACACAGTGATATGAAGTCCTCAAACATCTGGTCAATTTATTCCATGAACATCCATCAATCTAACCACTAACTATATTGATAGTTGACACTGGCCCACATTTTTTTCTTTCACGTCGCTTCTGGAAGGATTTGAAAGTATGATTTCCATTCCTTCAATTTTTATGTTGAGGATGATGATAGGGAACATATTTTTGTGCTATCTCATCAAAGTAAGTAATATTAGGTTCCAGTTCACTTACTTAAGTAGAACAACCCGACATATTGACAACAATGTCATTTGTATGCTTAAATTCATCACTTTGAAGAACAAGCAACTTATCAATCCATTCGACACAATCAATAATAGGTTTCTCTTTGGGAAAACCAGTCTTAAAGGATGAGAGGCAACAACAAGTCTGGTTTTCCAAAAGATAAATAACAACAAGACTGGTTTTCCAAAAGACTGAATGGAAAACCAATGTTGTTGTTGTCTCCATTCATGCTCTCCATTCTATGTATTTTTTGAGGCTTTGAAGGTTTCTTATTTCTTTATTTTATTTTATTTATTTATCCTCAATTCATATGTCATGAGGATCCCATGTAATTCATCCACTATTAATGAATCAAGATCCTTTATTTCTTCAATGGTGGGTACTTTGGCATAAAATATTAAGGGGACTAACCTTAACACCTTTTGTACAATCACAGACTCTTCAACATTTTCACCAATTCTTATGATGGTCTTAAAAATTTCATCCACATAGAGAAGATAGGCCACAACATTTTCTTCATCTTTTATTTTCAGTCTCTCAAACCATCTTTTGAGTTTGGAGTTTCTCCTTATTAACCTTGTCATCTCCTTCATAGATATTTTGAAGTATGTCCCAAATTTATTTTGTTGATCCACAATGCGTCACCTTCACCAACTCGGATTTTGATAGACCACACAATAAGACATTCATAGCTTTTTCATTATGTTCACAACGATTCTGCCTGACTACATCTATTGGTGGAGTTGTTGGGGATGTATAACTAGTCACAACCTATTTCCAAATATAAAACCCAAGGGCCATTAGATATATTCACATTCTTATTCTCTAGAATCTATAGTTTGTTCCATCAAACAATCGATCTGTGTTTGTAGAGAAACCTTCTTGACTATCCATGTGTGCTCTCGAGATCTACCTTCTAGCAGTTAGATTGTTTCTTAAGGGACTTGATTTCTCAAAGCTTGTTGTTTTGGACCTCTTCCCAAGAATGAACTTGTATATAATTCCTCGTATCCAATTTTTCAAATATTATTATGATATTTTTACTTAATGTAATTTTGTATGTCTCCTCTATCTCTACAAAATATCAAGGTATAAATCATCCCAAGTTATAGAAAAAGTGCCAAGATGACCTATTTGAAATTGATTTAAGGAGAATTTAGAAATCCTAACTTACATACAGAATATCTCTGAATGTATAGGAAAACATGATATGATATGTTTACCACACATACACCAATATCTCTCCCATCTCTCTAAAAAATACCAAGATCTAGAAAAAGTTCCAATATTACCTGTTTGAAACTGATTTTAGGAGAATTCAAAAACCTTAACTTACATAGGGAATATATATGAAAGTGTAGTGAAAACTTTTATGATATTTTTACTACATGTACACCAATATCTATCCTCTATATATGAAAAATATTAGGGTCTGAAACATCCCATAAAATAAGTTATAGTGAAAGTGCCAAGTTTAAATGTTTGAAATTGATTTCAGGAGCATTCAAGAACCTTAACTTCCAGATGGAATGTCTCAGAAAGTATAGTGAACCGACATCTGATATTTTTACCAAATGTGCAACAAGATGTCTCATCTATATTTGAAAATCATCAAGGTGTTGGGTGCATGCATATTTTCGAGGAGATGTTATTTTTGGAGGAAAAACTTAGAATGAAGAAAAGTATAGCTGGCAGGAAAAGAAGAACGTGCGAGGAAAGCATGCAAGGTATGCATGCATGGAAACCAAACCACATTTGGTTTAGGGTTTTTGTAAGACATTGTAATGGATGATAAGCCAAGAATAATTATAAATAAGTACCTAAGAGGTCTAGGTCAAGAGAGAAGAAAGGAGGAAAAAAAGAGAGAGAAGAAAGGAGCATGTTAGAGAAGACTATTTTTTACGTAGATAGGAAGAAGATTGTAAGATTCAATACTTTTTTGTAAGATGTTGAGATGTAGGAGAGTCTAGCAACTAGATCTTGAGGGTTAGATCACAGGCTGATGAGCCTGGGGCGATCTAGTCAACCTCACGGGGATTGGGGAATTTGTTTTGTGGTTGTATGACAAGAGATTGTAGTGTGCGCGATGCCATATATTACATAACCATAATAAAAGAGAATAAGAGACAGATCTTTGTGGATGTATCCCAGGAGGCGGTGAACCATGATAACACCTGTGTTATTTTTTGTACTTGATTGTATGTTTTATTTCTACAATGTAGTTTAGACTATGAATGAATGAATGGATAATTTTGTGATATGTGTTACATACTAGATCTAGTAGTATGTGTGTATAGATTTAAAAATATGAATGAATAATAAGAAGAACAAGAAGAAGAACTAGATCAACGCCTAAGAAGATTAAATACAATCCTAGATCCCCACTCTTTCCTATACTATAAGCATCTGAGCATTGCAGTCACCCATAGAACAATCTAGGGTGAGACTACGCAATACACTCTATGTGTTGTGTTTCCTTCTGGTTTACCATATGGGGCGATAGTTTTAGATGGTTTTGTTCAAAGCATTGTTTAGATCTAAACCTGGGTCAACCCAAGAGTAGGAAGAGAGGGTAATAACCAACAATGGTTTCATTGTCAGTTGGAATTGCATGGGATTGAGTGAGTGGGATCCATGAAAGAATCAAAAAAAGAATGAAGGTATAAAAAGGGAATGTTCAAACCGTGGAATCCAATGAAGGCGGAGATCGAAAGGTGGCTGAAAACCAGGGATATGGAGTTTGCGCAGAAAGACAAAAAAACCCTAAAATAACACCACGCAAATATCTAGACAAGATCATATTTAGTGACTTTCACGAAGTATTTTTCTGTGATTTCCCACATCTGTTGTATGAATGACTATTGAGGTTGAAATAAAACCACCCTACAAATTAAATAAGACATATTGAGTGGAATCCTCTGAAGATCGTAGAGTTACAACAAGTTAACAACAAATTCACGCGTGCGGTAGATTTCTGGCTAGACAATATTGTTGCAGGATTTATCACATAATATGTAGTAGATAATGTGGAGTCATACAATGCAACAGAGAAAGAGTTCCTAAGGAATGCAGAGCTAGGTATATCAGATCCCTATATACTTCCATCAATATCTTACAGTATAACAAACGTGTAATGACTATGGAATCAGAGAACTAAACCTCCCTACATGCATGGGGGAAGGGGGGAAGCACTGACAAGAACTGTTGAAATGGAGGAAGAGATGGATAAATGAAATAAGGAGGAGTACTTGGACCCAATCATGATGGAGGAATATCAGATAAAGCAAATCATGGCAACAACCGGAAAAATGTGTAGTGGAGTACCCTACCAATATAAGATGAATAATAATAAGAGAGCCATAACAGATAGAGAAGGATTGACCAGTGATGAAGAAGAGGTAGGGAATCTATGGGCTGTGGAGAAAATTGAGGAAATCCTATGCAAAACATATGAAAGGAAGACAAGAGGTCCAAGGGTAGGAACAAAATACATAACCCCTATACATGTCGGTGTATGTGTGGAACCCATAAATCCATGTGCGACTAATACACCAGAAAGAAAACCACTACTTAGAAAACCAAATTTTAGTGAAATAAAGACAACATGAAGTGCACCCAACTAAGGAACAATGATTGGAGGAGATATTTCAAGCAGTAGTAGTAAAGTATATACACCGCACGAAGGTATTAGTTCATCACAGTTTAAGATGGAAGGACATGACCCCACCATTAGGTTACCAGATTTCAAGGGAGAGGCATCATAGGATCCTGAAAAGAACTTGTTTATCTGTGATAATATTTGGCAAGAAAAACAGATCATAGATGAGGATAAAAACCTTGCGCAGTTATCTATCACACTAAGATACCATGCACTATATTGGTACATGAGTCTAGTTGTAAACAATCCACCAGGAACAACACAGACTATTGCAGATGTGAAGAAGTTGTTGATAAATGAATTTCAGAAGCCTAGTTCAGAAGATCAGTACATGAATGAGATGATTGAAATCAGATAGAAACCATGTGAGTCTGTTTGGGAGATTGATCAGAGGTTCAAACAGTTGAAGATTAAGTTTAAGTATGTCATGACTGACATGGATCATAGACATCTCTTTTTGAATTCACTGCTACCACACCTGAAATATCATTTGAGGCAACAAACGTTTTAAACTCAAGCATAATCTCTACAGGAATACCCACAACTGGAATAGAACCAGTATCAGAAGATAGATCCAGCAATAGAAGAGTTGAAGGAGGATATGAATAACCTCACATTCCAATTAAACCAAAATAAGAGCAAAAAGAAAAGGGAAGTTGTTTGGTGTACAACATGCAGGACATAAGGACATCATAAGAATGAGTGCCCAACTTTCGCACAATACATGGAAATAGGGCTACCAAACCCTTTTACAATAGGAGGACCATGGTGCAAGATATGTAAAACACATGGACATGACCCATATCATTGTCCCATGATGTAGAAGTATCATAAACTACCCAAGAGTTCATATTGGAATTTTTTCAAATCAGTGGGTCATGATGAAAAATAATGTAGGACAATGGAATTGATGTGGGAAAGAACATCAGAAACCTATAGGGTGAAAGAAAAAATGATGACAGGGAAAGGTGCACCTTAGTTTAACCAGGTACCACCTCCATACAACACTGCACAACAATAGTACAACACTGCACAACCTTGGTATAATAATGCACAACCACAGTACAACCCCACGCAGTATAATCAGGTGCCCACGCAGTATAATCAGGTGCCTCAATAAAATGCACCATGCGAAGATCAAGGAGGATACAGAGGTGGAGGATGAGGTAGAGGAGGATTTGGAGGAGGTAGAGGTCCAATAGTGTGCAATAACTACCAATAACTAGGAAATTATGAAAGAGAATGTGTAAGTGCCATTCCTTTTGACAAGACCTGGACTATCTCTGTGAAGTGGTCATCAATCTTTATAATGGCCAATAACTATGCATCTGGTAGTGCATCCTCCAAACTGGTCGGCTCTTCGTCATGTTACAACCTTAACAAGTGGTCATGACCTTTGTTCATTCTTCCTAGTTTAACTACGATCTCAAAGTCATATTCCTGAAATAGTAGAAGCCATCTGCATATTCTCCCCCCCAACACTAGCTTGTTGACTAGGTATTTCTACAAGGAGTGATCAGTAAACATTTTAAAGTTTCCTCCCAACAAGTAGTGGCAAAATTTCTACAGTGCATACACCATAACTAATCTCTCTCTCTCTCAATGGTGGTGTAATTAATCTCAGCTATAGATAGTTTCCTGCTAGAAAAAGCTAACGGATGGTCAATATCTCCTTCCCCAGGTTGTGCTAACACTACTCCTAAGGAAAGAGAATATGCATCGACATACACATGAAACTCCTTGCTCCAATATGGGAAAACCAGAATAGGCACAGTAACCATTTTCTGTTTCAGTGTGTCGAAGCTTTGTCGGCATTCTTCTGTCCAACTGAACTAACAGTCTTTCTTCAAAATCTTCTCCATGGGTGTTGTAATCTGGGCGTATCCTTTAATGAACTTCCTGTAATATCCAGTATGTCCCAACGCAATGCGTAGTTGTTTGACTAAAGTAGGGGGTGGCAGATCAACTACAATGGAAATTTTAGATGGGTCTACCAGCAATCCCTACTTGCATACAATATGACCTAATAGCACTCCAAATGATGAGAAGAAGATGCACTTATTCATATTAAAGGCAATTTGACACTACCTGCATTTGTCCAACAATAGCCTTAGACATTCAATATGATTTTTCAATAGGCTAAAAACAGTCCAATCATCAAAATATGCTTCAAGGAATTTAGGAAGAAGCTCCTTGAATGCTTCAACCACCACCCTGGAAAATATGGCTGGGGAATTCTTCAATCCAAATGGAATCACTATATACTAGTAGGATCCCCATTCTGCTGCAAATGTGGTCTTATGGTGATCTTCCTTGGCAATCCGGATCTGATGGTATCCTGAAAATCCATCTGTAAAAGAATATACCTCCTAGCCTCCCACATTATCTAACACTTCTTCAGTGAATGGTGTAGGGAAGGGGTCATGAAAACAGGCATCATTCAACTTCCTAAGATCTACACAAATCCTGATCTCTCCTATCTTCTTGTCTTGTACCACCATAAGGGCTAATCCATTATGAATCTTCAACAGGTTCTGTTATCACTCCAAGAGTCACTCCCAGATTGCAAATGAGAGTAAGCTTGGTAACATATAAATTTAAATGGATTAAAATAGTTTTATTAGGTGGATCATCAAGAGAAGAGTAAGAAGGAGGGCATCAGACTGCTGCAAATACATTCCATTGGGCATGGAGTCACAACATCCTACAAATCAAAGGTAATCAAGTCGCCTACCAGACAAAAGGCTTATGAAAATATGGATAGAATAATATAAGGTAAACAAATATAAGAATAGACACACAACATAGATCGTTTCTATAATATAGATTGAAGAGTGATTGAACAATAATCTGTGATTAACAAGCAATTACCACAAATCCTTTGCACCTCATGAATTCATTAACCAAAGGAAACTTTTGATATTCAAAATCTGTAAATATTATTCAAGAAAGATGAAAATACAGAATGATAACAAATAACACAAAGTATCATAAGAAACTCTCATGGATATCTAATGGAAAAAATGCTAGTTACAACAGGCCCTCAGGCTTACAATTGAGCAAATAAATTGTTCCTCTAGCTCTCTCCTCTCTTGAATCATGAATCCAACCTCTTCTCCTCAAGAGATATCTTTCCTTAAATATAAAATAGCATCCAAAAAACATTAGGAGTTCGAATCCCATCTCCTCCATTGGATTCTAAGCCTTGGAGATAGGTGGCAACAATCAAAGAGACAAAAATCCAGCAAACTGTTAATTTTCAGGAATTTGTTGGAAGTCATTAATAAATTTTTTCCACCTCATGCATGAGGCCTTTGATGGAGCTAAATATTAGGTGCAGGTGTCCCTTGACATCTAACTGATCCTTGAGAATCCATTCAAATCCTCCTTGATAGGTGGAAACCTCCCATCAAGGCGAATATCAGAAACCGTGACCGCTACAAGAAATTAGGTAGCACTGTTGTAAAACAGTTGGTAGCACCACTTATATGTCCAATATCTCTGAAACCATACCAAATTTTGAAAAAATTAGAGAGTTTTTTGTTATTTGGAATGTTATGAACAAAAACCTCCTCTAGTTTTCAAAAATACCTTCTCAATTGTTCATAATCCAAATTTCAAGTTAGTGACTCAAAACTGGTAAAATAACTCTACACAATTCATTTTTTGCTAGAATTTAGGTAGCGCCCGCTTGTGTGTCTGCGTGCAATTTGGTAGCGTAAATCCATGGGTGATTTTGATGCTTGGAACCTTGTGAGAGTGTTTTCAATGCTTGTTCTTGACACTTGGAACCTTAACCAATCTTGTGCTAACAGGTTCTATAATTCTTGCTTCCAGCATTCTGTCTAGCTCACTCTTCACTTTCTCCTTATATTTAGGGTTCAATCTGAAGGGTCTCTGTTTGACTGGTCTTGCATTTGGTTCCAAAGGTATCCTCATCTCTCCCATAGTCCCTTTAATTCCCTTCATATTAGTAAAATTGGTCGGAAAAATGTCCTGATATTCATGCAGTAGCTCTGTGATTTTGTCAATAGTAGCAACATCCCAGTAATCTCCAACATTTGCAATATTTAGTGTCTTCTCTATTCCAATGTTGACCTTCTTAATATTGATTGGCTTTCCAATGAATGGTATCTCAACTCCTTGTCCTTCCACATCTCTTTGGCCTTCTACTTCTGCGATGTTCACCTTCCTCGGATCATCATCTTCATCAACATTGATGTTGTAACAGCCTTGCAGTTTCTGGAGAGGTGCAATCCATTTGTCCTCTTCTTGTTCTAAATGGGGGCTAGAGGCCTCCTCAAATAAATTTGTTCTTACAATATGAAATTCTTGATCTACTGACTGATATTGACTATGAAATAAGAAGGTGGTTACAAATTTTTGAGTCATACCTTCCCAATCTGCGGTGATGAGGCACAGCTCCGCTTGAAGTTACCAGTTTATAGGGATCGTGTCTAGTGTGTTAATGAAATTGTGCACCCACTTCTCTTGAGGAATGGTTCTCTAGGATTCCTCGCAACTTCACACATGGTCCTTTGGGAAGCTTCGACTTGTGTACCGAAATTCGCAACCTTCTACTTGTGTTGAGAACTGCATGGTCATCAGGGTACGACATTGTACCCATTCCTTAATGTTGTTTTTGTGTGTCCCCCACCATCTTTCTGGTGTTGATGTCAACACCTCATCCATTTCCAACAATATTTTTTGTGTGGGTACACTTTCTTAGAATTCCAACAAGAAGGTTTCTAAATGATTCATACCATCAAAGGTGGGAAAGTTACTTACTCTTGTGTCGATCCAACGAACATCTCCGTGTAGAGACTTCATACATTTTTCTCTACCACTTCTCCAGTGCGTCTTATGAATCTAATGAACATGCACTATCGCATCGCCAACTTAGGTTTCCATCAGTCGTAGGATTAATGTAATCATGTTGTCTGGCTGTTAGTTTGTATATATTTTCCATTTCATAAGTGTGGTCTTCTTCTCTGATGGGTTTTGTGTATCGCTCACCTTCATATGGATCTAAAGGTGCAATGACCCTAAGTCCATCTCTTTCAAATGTCATACGTCTTTTCTTTAAATCAACCATAATGGAATTATTGAAAGCCCAATCAATTCCTAACAACACAAGGTAAGGGAAGCTATCATCAACTATCTCAATTACCTCAAAATCTACAAACGTTCTTATTCCGTCGATGTACACAGGGACATGCTCCAATCTACCAAAGGGGCTTACTGCCTGCTAATTAGCCATCCTCAGCCTGATAGGCGAATAAATCAACTTCAATTTTCCCATAAGTGCCTAGGTTTCCTTCATCATGACATTGACCTCTGACCCTAAGTCGAGGACCACATAGTCTATATCATATTCTCCTATCTGAGCATTCAAGTGTAGTTCCTTATTTGTCCTTCTCTTCATGGATATTTGATGTACTTATTTATTTAGTAAAGGATCTATCCTTCCTATCTCAAAGTGTTTGATTAAATTTTGTAGCCCTTGTACAACGCTCTCATCCTGAATCAACTTAATACAAGTATATAAAAATTCCATGAGCTTGCTTACCTCTTGTCCCTCTTTTGGCAAAGCAGACTGATCGAATGCCAGAGGAATTCCATAATCTCTTACATCTGGTCATGTATTTGATGTAGAACCTTGGTCTCCTTTGAACTCTTTTCTTGCTGTTATAACCCTAAATTGCACCACACATGCTTACCTGGCATCAGGCCAACTCATATCCCTTCCTTGTCAAATCCATTCTGAACAAACTCTTGAAAATCCTCTTAAATCAAGTGACATGTGCCCTAACTCACTACTGCACGCGTTGGAACACTGGCAGGCCTACTACTGCACGCGTTGGAACGCTGGCTGGCCCAATACAGCCCGCGTTTACCTAACAAAGCATAAAAACAGGAAAGTTGCCGACGGGACAAAAATCTATGGGTCAGTTAACTGAAACTCCCAGCCATGCATGGCCGAGAGTTCATCCAAAACCCTAGCTCCTTCTAGCCTATAAAAGAAGGGGTAGGGGTACTATTTGGAAGAGGAAAAATTATAGCAAAGAAAATCTTCCCAATTGCTGAATCTGTTTGTCCCAACCCTTTAGCCTTTCCTGAAGCTTAAGGAGAATTCAAGCAAAGCAGTTGGAGGACAAAGAAGAGGAGGAGCCCAGGATCAGGATCAAGGAGCAGTGGCTGATATCTATCATTATTGTAAGTTGATTCATATTGAGATTAATAAAATAATACTTTTCCCGTCCCAATGCATGAGTTATATATGATTTATTCGATTTATGCTTAATATCTAACCCTCAAGTAGAAAAATAGCATGCATGCGTAGTGTTTTGTCTTGATTGCAGGATTGTTTTTGGAAGGAATAGCGCAAGAAAGCGGACAAAGCGTAATGGAGGATCTACACCAAACATCAGTAAAAAGGTTAGTAGGTCCTTTCCATGCTTGTATGTGAAAAAGGGGTTTTAGTTTTGGGGTGATAGGTTAAAGGTCATTTCTTAAAGGTCAAAATCTGCATGCAAGTTCAGCCCTAGCTTGCTAGTCCGTAGGGTATTATTTCCCAACAACAGAATTGGCGACTCCGCTAGGGAAGATACTCTTAGGGTTTTCGGATTTAGTTGAGTTTTTTGGGTAGTTTAAAGGATTATATTTTATGTTTCTTTGTTTGTCTGTTTTATGTTAGGTCAGAGCTAGCAGGGAACCTGGTTCTTTATACCAGTTTTTTTCCTTGACTGTTGCTTGACATTAATTATCGGGACACACAGAGGTACACATGGCCTACAGAAGTCCTGTACGCGTGTAACCCACGCCTTAACCTTCTACAGCCCGCGTTTGAATGCTTGTTGTCGTGGTTTCAGTAGCGTGTAGGAGTCAGAAAGCTTGAGAGGTAGTCTCCCTCTTCCCTGTCAGAATTATACATTCTCAGGGGGATTTCTGGATCCTTTATGGGTCTTGCTGGTTCACAGTATTGTCTCAGTTCACTTGATTGCTTTTTTCATTCTTTGGAATTATTTTTCTGTTCTGTTAAAGAAGGAGCATCCAAGCCTTTAAGAGACCCTGGTTGTCAATACCAGAGGCCTTTTCCAGGTCTGGACTACCTGTGTTGAGTTCTGTCTTAGCATTCATACATACACGCGGCCTGTGCAAGTGCAGACCGAGGGTACCCACGCCCTGTTATATCTCAGCACGCGTTTTCACGCGTGTTGTTTCAGTGACAGTCGCGAGCTTGATTAGGTTCTTTTCAATCAGGGTGGGGCAGTCATCCCCTCCTGTGGTGAGAAGTGTTTCTCTCAGGAGTTTGAGTCTAGGGTGGCACGGTTAGTAGGTTAGGGCCTCATACCCTTAGCCTGTTCTTTCTTAGTTGATTGTTGATTGAAACGATAAAAAATAAAAGATTTTGTTTTATGGTTTTTAGACAAGCGTAAGAGTCGGTGCTTTCTTGATTGTCGTTGTGCGTCTTTTCTCTGGTTCTTTGCGATTTGCGCTTTAAGACAGAATTTTATTTTGTTTTCTTGGTTTTGTGCTTGTCGGAATTTTCCCTTTGTTGCTTCATTTAGCACTTAAATAAATAAAAAATTAATTATCTCTTTTTCATTTTCTTCTTTGTTTTGAAGATTGTGTTGTTGCATCAATAGCTAGGAAGAAGTCTTTTGTTCATAAGTTTTTGCAGTGCATTTAGAGAATAAGTAGCTCGTAGTCAAGCGAAATTCCTTTATGTTAGCTACATGAAATCTTAGAAAAATTGAAAAGAAAAGAAATCTTTCTTGGTGAAAAGTTGTTGGTTTTTGCATTGTTTGTAAAAGTTTTTGTTTCCAAGCATTTCTTACTCATTTTTCTTTGAGTCTTTACACACCATCAGTTTCACCTTCATACCTTGTGACGTAAAAAATCCCATAAAAGAAATGCTAATTAAAATCTACTAGACTTTTTGTTTTTAGGGTTCATACACTAGCTTAAGACTAGGGCCTTGGAATAGTTTGGAGAGTAAACTCTCCAAGGCCACTCAAAACCAAACATTGGAGTCTGTGATAGGGAGTGTAGAAGTCCAGTTTCGTGGAAGTTATCTGAGACCCCCCTCTAACACAGGGGATAAACACGAGGTCGCGTAAGGAAAGGTAGTGGAGATAACCCCTCCAAAGCCAGACCGAGCATAGTGGAGAACACATATCGAGGATTTGTTAAGGGATTTCGTCGTTTGCATTTTCCACGGGGCTTCATGGGTCTCGAATCCGTTCGAGGTCCTCAGTCGTCTTCCAGACCATTTTCTCTCGATACCCTGCTCATTGTGGTCTACCCGACTATCGACTATACCCGCCTGGTGACTATTCGCGTGCTGGAAAACTAGTTGCCAATCTTTTCTAGGGACATACACAGGTGACTGCGGGGGTATACCATGGTACCTAGGACAGACATCGGGCCATGCTTTGCAGAGTATACCTAGAGGGTGCTTCCGTTTTTGAGTTGCACTTGCACTGGTAAGTTTCTCTAGTGTTGGTTGTTGTAACTGTTCTTCAAAATAGTTAGTGTCTTCTTGTCTGATCTCATAGGGGATTTCTTTTAGTGTGTGTTACTATTTGCACGTATATAATACCTTAGCGTATCGTGGATCTTCTCACACAGTGGAGGATCCAGAGCTCCTTCGGTCACGAAGGCTTCTGGGCCTGCCGCCGGTTATACTGGAGCCACCCCCGCCACCATTATGACGGAAGCTAGACCAACAAGGGTCTTTCGAAGCAACCGGGTTACAAACCATTGTGTCCGAACAACTCCCAGAGGAATCAACCGCCAATATTGGTTCGGTTGAAACCCCAACCACTGATACTTGGCTACAAGTGATTGTGCCAATTCAATTTTACGAACGCCTGTCAGTGCCTCACACATTTATGGAACCAAAAGTTGTTACTTCCTATGGGAATTCTTCCATTCCCACCACCGTTGTTACCATAGGAGAATCTTCTCCTAACTTGCTCTTGTCGACGCTCTGGGCCACCATGGTCTCAGTCGCAACTACGTCACACAGTGGACTGACCCCATCTATCGTGGTGGCCACAAATCCCTTCACACCTAGTGCGACAAGCTCTCCATTTTCATACGATATGCCTAGTTCAGGCACAAGTCCTGTACTCACTCACTCCACTTTACAGACTTTGGGTCTGGGGGTAGGGATCTCTACCGCTCCTCTGCAAGGTCAACTTGGGGGTATTCCTGTCCCTTTTAATGCCTTTCCTTATGCTGGAGGTCATATCTCTCCTTCGTCCCCTTCGCCTGGTGGTCTGCATCAGCAGTCCGCCGGGCAGCCTGCACACACGAGTTCAATTGGAGCTGGGAGTCAAGGAACACCTGTACACACTATGTCGGTAGGTTCGTCACCGTTTGTTTGGAACGGGACATTTGGTAATAATACTTTCGTATGCACTACTTTCCCATCTGGGGGCACTCCCATTTTTGGACAGTCTACTCCGGCAAAGGGTAGTATTCCTGCGCTGGGGGCACATATAGCAGGACCTTGGAACTCAGGACAAGGATCCGTTCCCTCCTCGGGAATTTCGTTCTGGGGTAATTCCTTCCACAGTCAATGGAACCCCAGACATACTTCTATGCCTCTCCCAACAGGACCGACATGGGGTAATCCTTCCCAAAGTCCGCCAAACATGATGAATGTCCAACATCCTATGTCCTTTATGGGGAATCAACCAATGATGTTTCCACAGATGAAAAATCCTTACGCTGGTCAGGGCCATGGTTTCTACCAGAATCCGGGCCAAGAGCAAAACTTTTCCTGGAAACCTGGTGCCAGTCAAACTCCAGGACCCTTTTTTCCAGGCTATCAACAGCAACCCAAACTACCATTCCTGGCGACGTTACACTTGCCTGATTTGACACGGTTGTTAAATGATCCTATCTGTCATGATCCAAGTTGGCCTCCTATGCCAACGAAGTTTCCATCGTACATTCCAAAGTTTGAGGCCAAGCCTAATGAAGACCCAGGCGATCACATGACTACTTTCCATCTTTGGTGTTCATCTAACTCATTGAAAGATGACTTCGTCCAGTTGTGATTGTTTCAACGCACTCTTATCGGGAGTACCATGAAATGGTACATCGAGCTTGACCACTCAAGATATTCTTCTTTTGGCAAACTCGCGATGGCCTTCCTTAACCATTTCCAGTTACCTGTAAGATATGATGCCGGCACAGAGTTGCTTGCTAATTTTGAACAGACGACAGCAAACCATATCTCTGATCATATCCGAGAGTGGAGACGTCGAAAGAGTCTAATCAAAGTACAATTCCCACTAGCATTCCTTCTTGAGTGGTTCCTTAAGTCTTTAGTCCCACAATTATCCAAAGACGTTGTGACTTCAGGAGTTTTCTCCGAAGAAGATGTCATCATGAGGGCTCAACAGTTTGAGCTCATATATTCTCAGTCTGGTTTATTATACAAGATCCTGTCGGATGCACCACGATCGATACTAGATAAAACTAGACAGAGAGTCGGACCACATGCCGATGGTATCGTTGGTTCAGCCCAAACCAAGCCCACTGAGCAATTGAAAAAACAATTGCAATAGTTATCTATACAACATGCAGCGGCTAGCCAGACTCCTGCTTTGGCTGCTCCTCCTACCCAAACGTCGGAAGTACACTCCATGCAGACGACCAACCCAAAGGCCCCCCAGCAGCCTGAAGGGAAGAAAAAACAACGCAAGAAGGGCAAGGGGGATAAAAAACCCACTGATAATGCTGGCAAGGGCACTACGGAAAAACATAAGGCGAGGTACCCATGCAACTTGTGTGCGGAAGACCACCCGACCCATCTATGTCCTCGACTTGCAGAGGCCCAGAAGTTTGTCACACAGCAACAGCCAGACTAATCCCTTTCAACATGGGAAAAATTTAACTCAAGCCTCTACAAGTGCCGAAGGGGGAAGCCAGGAAACCTGCCCTCCTCCCAACAATTCCTCATCCACGAACGTATATATGGTTAGGGGTGATGCTTTAATAATGACTAGAGCGCACGAGTATAGTAAACCAAGCGCCTCTGAGAAGGGAAAAGAAGCCGAACTCCCATCTCTTCCTCTACAGATTGAGAAGACGTTGGGAGAAACGATGACACGCATTCCAAAAGGTGCATTTAAGAAAGATTCTCACAATCCAAATGCAAGGGCCGCCCAAAATTAATCTGTGGTGGAAGATTTATCCCAAACCCCTTGTGCTATGTCCGCTTTGCAGGTCCTCCAAAGTTGCCCTGCTCAGAGGAAAGCCATGTTGACTGCTTTAGGCTCTACTGAGACTTGTAACTTGGGTACCATCATGCTAGATACAACTGACTTAAAATCTCATCTGTCGTACCACGTAGCGTTTCAGATAGTAGTGGCTCATCCCACAAAAATTTTTACATGAAATATCTTTCGCACGGTGGTCGACGAGGGTGCCTCGACATGCGTTATGTCGTTATCATGCTGGAAATCCATTGGTCAGCCTGAATTGTCTCCATCAGCTACCCTCCTCACTGCGTTCAGCGGTCGTTCTTTCCGACCACATGGCATCATTCCTTCTTTCCCTGTGCAGTTAGGAGGGAAGACTGTGTGTGTCGAGGTAGAGGTAGTCGATGCCCCCCTCAACTACAATATCTTGTTAGGTTGTAGTTGGACTTATGCGATGCAATTTGTGGTTGCTACAGTTTTTCGAGTCTTGTTGTTTCCACACGAGGGTCGGATAGTGACCATTGATCAATTGTCCTTCTCTCGACCTGACCCAGCTTTGGGGGCATCTACGGTTCCCATGATAGATAATCCTCAAGCCGGTGTTGTTAACGTAGGAGTTGGTTTGTTCTCATCTTTGATGGGTACTTTTGATTACCCACCTCCTCATGGCGATGCCAAGTTTATATCAACTCACAACAAGGCTGAGATTTTTCATGTCTCGTCATTCTGCACGACTTACTTTCAGGATCCATGGATTCTTCCTTCCCCGTCAGCCACGATGGATGAGACAGGGCACACTGGCATGTCCATTCCCTTGTCAGCCGCTGAAGTAGCATACTCTTTAGTCCAGCAGGCTTTAGCCACTCCTGATCTGACTCCCACACAAGAGTTGGATCCACCTCTAGAGCCTATCTGGGCTCAGGGTTCTCTTTCCAACGCTGATTCGTTAGATTTAGTCTTGCCTTCCGACGAAGTAGTAATCGAAGCAATGACTAGTCCAGACAAACCTTGGGACGATCTTCATCACAGATCATATTTCCTCCCAGAGTTAAACTGAATCGAGGCAGGAGAATTCACTATCACCATGACGGGAGATCATCCATGTCCCATTAACCTCTTAGCTACCCAGGAAATTTATGCTGATGGAAATATGGCAACTATCGCTGCCACTATACCTATCAACATCTCCCAAAACCCTGGCGTCATGGAGAATGTCTTCGTCGGAGTGGATTTCTCCCCTCAAGAGATTCAGATTTAAATGGATCCTTTCAAAGAATTCCGCAACGTTTTCGCCTGGTCTTATGAGGAAATGCCAGGCATCGATCCGAAAATAGTTGAACATGAGATCACAACGTATCCTGATGATAAGCCTATTCGACAAAAACTTCATCCAGTTAATCCTAGGAAAGCAGCAGCCATCAAGGCTGAGGTTGAGAAATTGCTCAAGGCAAGTTTCATTTACCCAATTCATTTGACTCAGTGGGTGTCAAACCCCGTGCCGGTCGATAAAAAACAAGGCACGATTTGTGTGTGTACTGATTTCCGTGATTTGAATAAGGCATGTCCAAAAGATAATTATCCAACCCCATTCATCGATGAGATCATTGACAAATGTGCCCGTTGTGAAGTCTTTTCGTTCATGGATGTTTTTTCAGGATATAATCAAATCCAAATCAAACCTGAGGACCAACACAAAACGACATTCATTTGTCCGTGGGGTACATTCACTTATTGTAAGATGCCTTTTGGTCTCAAGAATGCTGGAGCCACTTTCCAGTGGGCCATGTCTTTTCCGTTTCATGACCTCAAACACATAGTCGAGGCCTATCTATATGATTTAAGATCACGCTCTCGCAAGCGCAAGGATCATCCCATGCACCTCCGACTAATCTTTGAATGCTGTCGCTACTTCAGGATTCGCTTGAATCCCAACAAGTGCAACTTTTGCATCATGTCAGGACGTCTGTTAGGTTTCATCGTTTCAACCACAGGGATCATGGTCGATCCTCTTAAGGTGGAGGCAATAATCCAGTTTTTCCCTCCATGCACAATCTTACAACTTCAAAGTCTTCAAGGCAAGGCGAACTTCTTACGACACTTCATCGCCAACTATGCCGAAATCACCAAGGTATTTATGCTTTTACTGAAGAAAGATGTTCCCTTTTTATGGGACGAAGCCGCTCAACGCTCTTTCGACGCATTAAAACACGCCCTCACCACCGCACCTCTGCTACGGCCACCTAATTATAACAAAGACTTCTTATTATATCTGGCTACTGCAGAGTGAACCATAGGCATGGTTTTAGTTCAGGAGGATGATTCATTTTCTGAATACGTGATCTATTACCTGAGTCGAGGCATCATAGGACCGAAACTTAATTATACCCATCTCAAAAAACTTGCGTTGGCAGCAGTTCATGTTGTTCAATGATTCCGTCACTATGATTCCGTCGGGAATCCATTCCAATACATGTTGACACGACGAGTTATCGGCGGAAAAATCAGTAGATGGATGGTAATCCTCCAAGAATTTGACTTAGACTTCGTTTCAGCCAAGTCCAAAAAGTCATTGGTCTTCGCAGAACTTATCTCGGAGATTCCGGTTGATTCAGGTGACGTTGTGCCTGAGGAATCGCCTATCTGGGGGAATATGTTTTTGATTGCATCTTCAGACCCCTGGTACGGAGATATACTGATCTATATCCAGACTTTGAATTACCCCACCTCTGCATCTCGTGATGAGTGTCGGCGGATATGCCATCAGGCCAAGAACTATCTCATACTCAATGATACGTTGTATCGGAGAGGTGTAGACTACATCTTGCGCCGATGTCTCACTCATGAGGAGGCCGTCATAGTGCTCAACGATTGCCATACAGGAGCCTGTGGCGTTCACTTGTCCGGGTTGGCAACAACCCAAAAGATTTTACGAGCAGGTTACTTCTGGCCCACCCTTATGAAAGATTGTATCGATTCGGTCAAGAAGTGCCATCTGTGCCAAATCTTCTCACGGAAGATGAGAGCACATCCAGCTCCCATGTTTCATGTCATCACAGTCGGTCCCTTCACTAAGTGGGGGATTGATTACACTACATGCAACCCCCCATCATCCAAGGGGCACCGCTATATCATTGTAGCAGTCGACTACTTCACTAAGTGGGTCTAAGCTATGCCGATGTTCAAAGATGATGGAGAGACTGCAACTCTCTTCTTATTTAACCATATTATGGCATGGTTTGGCGTCCTGAGAGAGATTGTCACTGACCATGGCAGTCACTTTCAGAACCAAATGATGTCCGAGTTAACCAGATGGGCAGGTGGAAGCTGTAAAAAAAACTCTTAAGACGATTCTATAGCGAACTATCAACTCAGCCAAGTCAAACTGGAATTTGATATTATACTCGGCATTATGGGCTTACTGAACCTCAGTTAAGTCTGCAACCGGTTTCTCTCATTTCCAGCTTGTTTACGGGCTAGAGGCAGTCTTGCCCATCAAATGTCAAATTCTATCTCTGAAATTGGCAGTACAGTTATTGCCAGACACTTCTCCACTTGAAGAACGGTTAGTACACCTTGAGCAGCTTGATGAGCA
>JZKD02S2017955.1:218955-260062 GCA_000966675.3 Picea glauca | reverse complement strand
CTCAGGTATAATTTTATTCCTTTTTTGGGCCTGAGGGACTAAATTTACGAAAAAGAAACCCCCCCAGAGTCCATAGTTAAGCTCTTTTCAGACTCCCTAAAATTGAAAAGATCGTTGAGTGACATTATTCTTTCACACCCTTTAAAATGGTCCAGAAGAACATTCCTGACGGAGTCCATAGTTAAGCTTTTTTCAGACTCCTTAAAATTGAAAAAATAGCCGAGTGATCTTGTCCTTGTTACACTCGTTAAAATGATTTTGAATTGACGTCTAGTCGGTGCTAGTTTACCCCTTTTTCGAACCGACTAGACTATTGTCGAAAAAGGTACCCCAATGGAGTTGACTTTTATTCTTTTTCACACTCTCTAAATATGAAAAATCACCTAGCTTCCCTTCTTTGGGCTCGTTAAACTTACATCGAAGGATGTTACCATTGTGTGTTCTATCAACCGCATTTGCATCCTTTACCCATCATCCTAGTAACAGTTTGCCTATGTGTCTTAACACCTTTTGCCATTGGAGGATTTTTCTCGAGTATCATTTCCTCATAACATCAGTCTTGTCCTTGTGCCTTGAGCTTGTATGTTTGTTATACTCGTTCCTCCTTTGTAACGTAATATTCCTTGATTATTTTTTCAAAATCATCAAAAAGAACAAAAAAATCAAATATACCCCAAAAAGAGGATGGAAAAAGTATTTTCTTTATTGGCAGCATAATGAGTCGCCCTTGGATAAAGTAGATCTATCCGTTTGATTCATCAGACTTTGGGATGTAGTATGACCTTAGGAAGCTTTGCTCGCTATATAGAGTTGTGTCCTCCACCGTTTGGTTACTCTTCCAAACATATGGAGAGTTTGTGTTGCCTCCTGCTTCATAGACTTCTAATTAACAGATATGCTACCTGAGTCTTATCACTTGTCATGTTATTGTCCAAGGGAAGTTTGCTACTACGCCCGAGTCGGCCCCTCTGCATTATGTCTCTTGTACGCATACCCGGCCATCCTGAACGTCCAATCAAGACTTTGTTTGAAATAACTGAAGCCTTCAGTCCGATCATCAAGATTATCAAGTCCATAATCGACGAGCCATCAAAGACCTTTGGGTAGTGAAGTTGTACACTCATATTACACTCCTACCTGAGTTTTAGAAGATTTTGAAGTTGTTGCTTGAGCTCTGAAGTAGAGCCATCAGGCCGAATCAGCTTCTGGAAGATAGATACTTTATATGTATATATTTCTGATGTTGAGATGTAGCTCCGCTGTGTATTATTCGCAGCTACTCTTCATAGTTGTTTGACATGGATATACAATGTATTTGATTGGTATCCATGGTTCTATTTTATCCCAAGCATGGGTATGCCTGCCTCGGTGAGACATTTGATATTTTTTCAGATGGCAGCTCCTGATTCCTGATTCCTGGGCTCACTCATTCATCATATCAGTACAAATTGGTAAAGAATTGGTAATGTATTTCGACCATCAGATTCTCATCTGACCTCACACATTAGGGGGCATCTGTTATAATCCTAAATTGCACCACACATGCTTACCTGGCATCAGGCCAACTCATATCCCTTCCTTGCCAAAGCCATGCTGAACAAACTCTTGAAAATCCTCTTAAATCAAGTGACACACGCCCTAACTCACTACTGCATGCGTTGAAACACTGGCAGGCCTACTACTGCATGCGTTGGAACGCTGGCTGGCCCAATACAACCTGTGTTTACCTAACAAAGCACAAAAATAGGAAAGTTTCCAATGGGACAAAAAACTATGGTTTAGTTAACTGAAACTCCCAGCCATGCATGGTTGAGAGTTCATCCAAAACCCTAGCTCCTTCTAGCCTATAAAAGAAGGGGTAGGGGTACTATTTGGAAGAGGAAAAATTATAGCAAAGAAACTCTGCCCAATTGCCGAATCCGTTTGTCCCAACCCTTTAGCCTTTCCTCAAGCTTAAGGAGAATTCAAGCAAAGCAGTTGGAGGACAAAGAAGAGGAGGAGCCCAGGATCAGAATCAAGGAGCAGTGGCCGATCTCTATCATTATTGTAAGTTGATTCATCTTGAGATTAATAAAAGAATATTTTTCCCGTCCCAATGCATGAGTTATATATGATTTATTTGATTTATGCTTAATCTCTAACCCTCAAGTAGAAAAATAGCATGCATGCGTAGTGTTTTGTCTTGATTGTAGGATTGTTTTTGGAAGGAGTAGCGCAAGCAAGCAGACAAAGCGCAATAGAGGATCTACACCAAACACCAGTAAAAAGGTTAGCAGGTCCTTTCCATGCTTGTATGTGAAAAAGCGGTTTTAGTTTTGGGGTGATAGGTTAAAGGTCATTTCTTAAAGGTCAAAATCTGCATGCAAGTTCAGCCCTAGCTTGCTAGTCCATAGGGTATTATTTCCCAACAACACTTGCCTCCTCAAATATTTGTCTTTCTTTCTGTGCATAAAAGGTTTGGGTCTTCTCTGTAGCTTTCTTGAATCCCGAGTCTTCTGTAGTATTTCCTTGGGTTAGTCTGTCTTCTCCTGTAACAACATTATTGCACCTCTTTTGTCACCTAAATGAGCAATATAAGAGTGCTTACAAGGCCAGTTGGGTCAGCTAGGCAAGACAATAATAGAGGAAAGAGTTTGAAGTGTAAAGAATAAAATATAAGCAAAGAATTAAACTAAGAAGGATAAAAACAATTAAACTAGAGTGAATAAGGACATTAGAACAAGAAACAAACAAGACTCATGCCACCAATGGAAAGGATTGTATTAGTGGAAAGAAAGCACCAAAGAGAAAAAGAGACTTTGGGTCCCCTCTTCCTCCAAGGGAGGGCTCTTGGACCCCCTAATATTGAGCTCTTCTTACAAATAAGGAACTAAAATGAAATGGTGAAGAGAATCCAAAGCACATTCAATCTAGAGGTGATATGAATGTCTAACTGAAATGATGCTAGCATGCTCTTAATGAGGAAAAAGGATCCTCCAAGAGAATATCAACAACATAACAATGCAAATGAATTCCTTGAAAATGTAGTGCACCCATGGCCTCTTTTTATAGCATAACTTTGAGGCATTATTCAACCATCTTTTAGTGTGAACAAGGGGCCATTTAGGGTTCCCTTAGGTCTTTGACCAACCACCCAGCTAGATTCTGTCGAGATTTGGATGTCAAATCGACTTGGAAGCTAAACCAGAAGTAGGTGGGAGGCCGATCAATATCATAAATGCGTTGTTTTGAGGGCTATGTGGTTTTTTGCATCTGCAGTTGCGCATCGTGCGCATGTGCACTTTTTCCTGCGTTTATGAATGGCACATCTGCATGCACTCCTTGTGTAGTATTAGAGCATGTTGATTTTATTGTTGATTGTATAGTTTTTAGCCTTTTGTAAACACATTTTTGGTCATTTTTTGTCCATGGGTGAACTAATAGATGTTTGAAGATGTTGGATTCCTGTAACCATTTGCGGACAAAATTTCAGTGATAGCAAATGCCCCGTGATGGATGAGGTTAGGAGCATATGTATAGCCGAAATTCACCAATGTTTCTTCTACTGAGAGTACCTATGTAAGAAAAAGTGTTGTGGGGAGTGTCAAGAGCGATCCATTGGAAGGAGAGGGGAACCTATAGGATCCAATCCTTTTCCAAGGTGTGGGAGAAAAAATAAAACCGTGTAAAAACAAGGTGGGCATACCCCATGCCTGTGTCATGTAACTCAAACAGATGTATTATAGTAAATGAAGTTGTCTTGTCGATGTAGATCACTGCAGCACCCTCTGAGGTAGTTTGATAATAACAAAGGACAATTCTGATGGTGAACAAAACTCTGAAAAAAGAGTAAGGACACCTGTGAGAAGTGTCGATAATGTGAAGACATTGATAGTCTATCAAACTTCAGAGGTCTTTGGTTAAGATAAAACAACTGCAATAGTTGCAAAGTAAGACCCACCGTAACATGAGATAGTGTTGAAGTCGAATGTTATGGGGGTAAACGACAACAGAGAACAATGGTGGTTTTCCCTTTGCTATCTGAGGCTCCTCATTGTAAAGGTAATGAGATTCAAGATACTATCGCCCTTCAGGAAATTGTGTTGATGTCGACAGAAAGGGAGACACGACTCCAAGAAGCAAAGATATTTCTGAAATCCAATGGATGAGATTAGGAACTGATGAGGTATATGGACGAAGTCAAGATGCGATGAAACTCAAGACTACCCTTGGTTGGGGAGATATGCAAAGTGGAAGAAACCATAAAACTGAATCTAGTGCCAAGGGGACGACTAGACGAGGATGAGTTGTGCCAGAGGCATGACACAATGGAAAAACACAGAGATCAAAAAGGTGTATGGGATGTAAGATGCTAGGGGTTTTATGGATAGTTTCATTGATGTTGGGAAGTGAAAAATTCCCTAACCAAGGGCGACTAGGGTTTCTTTGCCGAAAAAGGAAGGTCGCTAAAGGTGACAATAGAAAGCTATGAAAATGAAGAAAAAGGGTTTGTACAATTATCAAAAGAATAAAAAAAATAATTTTGGACAACTCTCCAGATACAAAAATGGGTGCCCTAGTGTAAGATGGCTTGGCCTGATGATGGCGCAAGGTTCTTGGAAAAATAAGGGGAGGGTTGGGGCCCCATAAGAGAGTTTTTGTATTAGGGAAATGTATGGGGGACAACCTGCAGATGGGAAAAATGATGGTGGATGAAATGGATGGTGAATGATATTGCGGAAGTGAAGTCAACATAGAACCATGATGAGGTAACCTCAGAGTCCATTGGGTAAGTTAGCAAAATGAGGAGGAGTATGTGGTTGATTCTCGAAAAAGGCGTAAGACTAACGAGACTCCCATCTCTAAAGGGTAAAAGTAGCATGAGTGTCGAAATGCCAAGGGGGACTATGAATGGGAAAACTCATGTGGGGAAGAGTGATACCGGGTGATAGTACCAAAATGCAGTGGAGGTGATAGTACTACAGAGCCAGACATATAGACCCTACAGGTAAATATCAGAGGGTGTTACTGGAGATGCAAATGATATTCAGAGGGAATGACTGCATGCAAGTATCGATGATATAGCTGAAAGGGTAGCATAGATGGAGGATGACCAAGTACATGCACACATGAAAACCAAATACCCAATGTGAACAATATCTGAAGATAAAGAACATTTAACAGTTATTCAACAAGATGTGAATGTGAGCATGTGTACCTGAGTGTGAGTATGATAAAAAAAAAAAAAAATGCTCCCCAGGGGCTGAGAGTGGAAAGTGGCCCGGGGAATATGATTGTGTAGGTGGCGGGATTATGGTCCCGTGGCTAAAGATGGATCGAAAAATGGATGTTCGGAGCTCCCATAATTGAGTCTGGAATTTTGGCAAAATGGACTCTCTATAGCTGTAGGGCCCACAATGCTACCTCATTTGTACCTGCTATCGTAGTGAGTGGACAAGCGATTTGAGAGGAGATTTGAAGATTATGGGAGATCGAGGTAGCCATTCCAGGATACGCAAGTTTCAGGTTATTCATCGTATCCTCCTACATAGGACTTAGGATTTTTTTTTAGGGCAGGGTTGTACGGGGGTCGTACAGGGGGTTTTAGTGAGTGTGGGTCCCCCAGTGCACGAGCAATCAAAGGATTCTTGTGCATGTGTGCGTGGATGTATCTTTGACAACCATGCATGGGGGCACTTAAGTGAGGAAAATAGGTGCACATGGGATGCGCACCTATGCAAATCATAGCTGTGCATGCATGCGCGACTGTGGTCTTGATAGTCGCGCATATGTGTGCAACTATGTGACGAACAATCACGCCCTAAGCCACCTCTGTTTATGTGATAGGGGTGCATGCATGTACCCCTATATCTCTGATAGGTGCACATGTGTGAACGACTATGGGATGAAGAGGTATGCATATTTGTGTGCCTGTGGGGAAAACAATCGTGCTTTTGAGGCAAAGCTGAAAAGTATAAAAACTTGACTTTTTTGGATTGTTTACATATTTTTTTATGGGTGATGATATTTGATCGAGTACTGTATATGTGGATGCAGGTGACCAGTCTTGATGATGTCGATTCATTAGAGGGAGAGAGATTGGTCACACCTGCGACAGGCAGTGAATAATGAGGAGTCGACGGTCTATGATACTTTGGCAGCTTGTGGGCTGCTAAAGTTCTTTGCGTGCCCTCTGATACGGGCCCAGGAGTACCTCTTGCATTTATTGATTCAGATGTGGAGTCTGGATCTGCAATGTTTTATGGTGTGGGGTGAGAACTACCTTTTACTGCATTGGAGGATGTATACTTTTTGACAGGGCTCCCTTTTCAAGGAACCCCTTTACCGGTAGAGCCCGTGATACCGGGGGTTAAGCAGTTGGTTACCTTAGCCCAGAGGTACTGTACAGGAGAGAACTTCATGTCGGGTTCTGCAGTCAGTATTGGGGTGATCGAAGCCCTTGTTCATCATTATGTGACAACAATGGTTGTGAGATTATATGGGTCCATCGCGACTCAGTGGATCAGTGGCAGTTAGCGGAGGATTATGGAGAGGGCACTAGAAGGTGATAATTTCGCCTAGGGCTTGATGTTGCATGCCAAGATGTTAGGGAAGCTGGATAGGTGTCGAGATGTAGACTCAGGGGAGTTTTCTTTTGGGTTTATCTTGGTGGCGTGATTCCTAGAGAGGGTGCCTATGTGGCACCCGAGAGTGTTGTTGGGCGCACCTGGTGTGCGAGAGTTGCGACTGAGGCGATGGGCGATGATTTTGATTCGTCACAGTGGTGGGGAGGGTGGCCACTATTTCAAGGCCAAGGTTGTACAGGTGTGGTTTCAGATGCCACAGATCATACTATGATACTCATATTTCAGGGTGGACTTTTGGGATGATCCGGAGATGGTGTTACCCCCAGGAGAGGTGTTCGACCACCGAGGTATGATGTGATATTTTTATTTTTTAGATAGTATAGCATGTATGGTTTTATGTATGGGTGGATGTTGATGCTATCATTTGTTTGTTGTATGTGCAGATGTGGGGCCTCGTGGGTGCGAGGTTGATATGGTTAGAGCACCAGTTTGTCAGGGGCCAGTGAGACCTCCTCGGGGAGAGCCATGGGAAGGAGAGAGGAGACGACGAGAGGATGTTGAGGCGAGACACATTGATGAGGAGAGAGTGGATAGGATACGTCGCTTTGATGAACCTGGTGTAGGGTCGTCGCATGCTCCTTCGGCCGAGGCCGAGGGAGATTTTGAGGATATTCACCGCCGCTTGGAGGCGGTGCTACAGGGAGTGCCCAAGGGCATGTGGTCATGTATCCAGGACGAGGGAGTCCTGGAGTAGTGCATGGGTGTTCCATTGGTGTGCCAGACCGTGGTCCGGAGAGAAGCAGTAGCAGGTGTTGCGATGACTGGGCGGTTGCCCCTAGTGCTAGAGGGACTGATAGCTGGTGGGGTACCGCCTCCCGAGAGAGGGCCAGGTGGTGGTGCTCTAAAGGCACCATGAGTGTCTATATATGTATTTTTGTATTTTTTGGTATTTATATAGGCCTGCGAGCCTACTTGGTGTGGTGATGCCAGTTTTGTATCGATAGGGATGAGGTGGTTCACCGGCTTATGAATGTTGTATATGTACTATATATTTTTTTTTGTAAACATTTTGATGGCACATGTGACCGATATATATATGGATATACATTTTTGGATATTTATGATGTTCTCATGTGTTTTATGATTTTTGTTGATGATGTCTAATTTATATGCCATGACAGATTATTGATGTTTGATGTATGCGTACTGGTAGCTTGATGTGATAAATGCCAATCTTCTATTTGATTAAGTTGATTAAGTTATCTTCTATTTGATTAAGTTGTCATGGAATATGTGTAAATGTAATGGAATCAAAATGTCAAGATACAAGTCTAACTTGTAGGTATTTGCGAAAGAGGCAAGGATCGCGGCCATAGTACACATTGTTGAGCTAAAGGAAGACAAGTTGGTAATCTAGTAGGACACTAAGGTGACGAATATGATGGTGGCTAGCCTCACTGAGGAGACCAATGACGACGGTGTATTATTCTTGGTTGTTGGTTGTTGAGCTCAAACATATGCCGCTAGAGTGGAGCAGTTCATGTGAGGGGGAATAGAGGGCCCAAGCGGTCGAAGTGAGATTTTATGTCCAACAGTTAGCTCCATCGGCGTAACTAATGTGGTAGGTCAATGGAGGAGTCATTTTTCAATAAAACAAATGGTAAATTAGATGCAACGTGTGTGGAAAGAAGATTGAAAACTCTAAATAGCATACAAAAAAGAAAAGCCTAGTGTAGAATGGTTGTGCTTAGGCATAAAATTTCTTTAAGTACAACCCATTGATGGGTTCTTTGAGAGGGTGGTCTTGGAGAGAGGCTAGAATGTATGCACCTATAGTGAGGCAATGTTGGATGATGTAAGTTCCATGCCAAAGTGACTCAAATTTTCCATGGCCAAGGGTGTCGTGAGCGATATTGTAAGAAAGGAAGAGATCACCTTCGTTGAATGAGAGAAGGTTGAAATGGTGATCAAAGGTGGCCTTTGACCATTTTTTGGCTACCTCATTGTTCTGTAATGAATATCAACGATCTTCATCGAGGGACTCTAAGTTCAAAAAACATTGCTCCATTGGAGCAGTGTTGGGTAATATCTCAATAGTTGTGCGTAAGGTGGCAATTTTGCACTCGATGGGAAGAGTGGCCTCAACCCCGTGGACTAGATGAAATGGTGTGAAACTAGTGGTAGTTTTAACTACCGTGCAACAAGTCCATAGCATGGAAAATAACATATGATGCCAATTGGTCTTATGTTTGTTGATTGTGCGTTGCAACATGGTTTTGAGGACCTTGTTAACCGCCTCTACCTGTCTGTTGGACTGAGGGTAGTATGGGGAGGAGAAATCGTGGGAGAAGCCTAACCGATAGGAGAGTTCGACAAATATCTCATTCTCGAAGTGTTTCTCGTGATCGGAGACTAAATGTAGTGGGACTCTAAAGCGGGAGATGACGTGGTTGAAGAAGAAGTGTGTTGCAGTGTTAGTGGTGTTGTTAAATGTAGGCATGGCTTCATCGCACTTAGTGAAGTAATCGACTGCGACGATGATGTATTTGTGTCCATTGTTGGATGAAGGGTTGCAAGTTGTTGGCACTCGAAACTGAAAATGGGTTGCATGCAAATCAATCCCGAGGCAACCTCAAACCACTTTGGATTGGAAGCTTCCCCTCCCAACCCGAGAGGGATCTCTCGGATAATGTCACAATATGATCTTCAGTAAAATGGTGGGCAGATTTATGGGTAAATGATAGTTTTGGATTTTTAAAGTTTGGGGATTGGACCAGGGAAACAATCCATTGGGCATGGAGTCAAGTGAAAACTGAAGAAAGGAGATAATAGCAGTGATCGTATAACTGGCAGAAAATGAGGCAGAGTAAGTCTATCTTTCAGCAATTGATAATCATGATGTGGTAGTAGAAAAGAAAAGGAAAGGCCATCACAATGAAAGCATCTATCAAGGATGAATTTTCACTACAATTTTAGAGGAAAACAAACGAAGGTTGATAACTAGATGCAGAGTGATTATCTTGAATGAATTCTGATCAGTCACCATAGAACGCAACACATATATATCAACTGTGTGTAAGGAGCACATAAAATGAATTCCAAACAAATTTTAACACAGATGAAATGAGGAAGAGATAAACAATATGATAATGACAACAGAGAGAACATACTGAAAGAATCGACCGTGATGAATCTCACAGTCTCAAGTAAATATGTCTTATGTATTACTCCATTCTTAGCTTACAAAATAACTCAGCTTACAAAAAGAGCCCCTCTTCGAAACAGGTTTTCCCCAACTTTCCCCCCTTCTTCTGTTACATCAATCCTTCTTTTTAAAAGAAAAATCTAAAATAAATCTCTTTTTGTTTAGAGAAATATGAAACGGTTTGCCTTCTCGGAACTCTGCGACTTCCAGATGCTCCGCCAACTCCTTTAAACCGTTGCTAATTTCTTTGAAAAGTGGCGTATGGATGATTCCTTTGTATGATTGAACTATAACGCTGAGTCCTCATCACTTTACAAAGCGTTTGGAGGTTATTATAACGGAAATGCATACTGTAAAAAACAATAGATTCACTCGAATCCAATTTCATCTTCGTAACTTCTGCAACGCGAATGATCACTATGGGCACCCATATATGAGTTTGATTGCCTCGGCGTTAGTTGTAATTATCAAAATAAGACTTTTTCGTGTTCCACAGAGGGATATGGATACTATTGAAGTGAAGGTGTGACCTAGACATAGCATCAGGGTGTAAGAGAACACAATCATTCAAGTAATGGTTTCCTGCACAGAGTGTCATTTTGGAGAGGTTCACGCTTCAACGTAAACACTTGTGCATATTGTGGCGATTGATTTATGAATTTGACAGTTTGAATGGTAAAGCTAATTCTGGAAATGGCATCTGTATGTAGTGGTTTTTTCTGATATGCTCCTCCCTCATCACATCTCTGGTTTGATCTCCTTCTCTCCATAAAGTGTTGAATTCGATTCAACGACTCATGAACAGTTTGATCGGTCATATTAGCAAAGCATAACCTAAACCACCTAGCCTCACTGCAGTGGCAAGAGGAACTGGGAGAAACATTCAACCCAATCTCTTTCAATGTTATCTTCCACAGTCTAATCTCTTCTTCCTGGTTACGGTATTGCAGAAGATGTCTGAGATCCACCCAGCAGAACAAACTGGCATTGTTATTCAGGCAATTGATGTTAGCCACACACATTCCATAGATGAACATTTCATGTCTCGTTCGTAGCCTCTTACTATTATTTCTTAAATATTTTCTTACAAATTCCGTGTCAGACAACATTGAAGCAATCAGATGTTGTGTTTGTGAAGAAACCAAGAAAAAACTAGACATTCTACGAGAAACGGTAACCACTGTATCGTTGTAAGAGTAAATGAATCTGAATTGGAAGCCCGATAGTCCCAGGTCTTTTGATAGACCGTAAACAATATGCACATGCTCCTTCTGAGAAATTTTATCGGTGGCCAAAATCTCTGCAATGCTTGTGAACTTTGGAGATGAAAATACTGATCCCGAATAAATCTCGTCGCAGACAAGATGAATGTTCTTTTCGGATACAAAAGCTAGCAACTTTCTTAGTGTTGTATATTCCATAATGGTTCCTAATGGATTTGAAGGATTTGTTATCAACAGACCCTTCACTTGTATATTTCAAACCCTGGTATGTTGATAGGCTACTTCAAGCGCAGGTAACATTATCTGAAAATTATTACTATTGGTGCACTGGACAGGTATCAGCTCCACTCCTGTGCGCCATTTTAGATCTCTTAGCTTGCTACGAAGTTGATCAGAATGGTTCGTTAGCTGAATTAGATTCACTTGATACCAAGCTTCCTCAACAACTAGATCACCACCAGTTTGGAACATTTACAGTTGGATGTTAACCGCATTCGGGATATTACGAGTCAGAACTCGTTTGGTGGAGCTAGACTCATCCAGGAAGACTAGAATTTTACCGGTCTTTGGCTGTTGTCATCCCTCATTAACCATTCCTATTTTTTGAACACGAGATGGATAGAAGTGGGAAGTGACATGTTTATTTTGAAGGAGAGGAAGCACGCTCTAATACTGATGAAGGATGGAGCATTCTATTGCACATCGATGCATATGCTTCTATCGAATCCTTTAGACAACAAAATAGGAACCTCTCATATCCCAACGGAAGAGGACTGGATAATTACTTCACCTACCCGAGAGATTGTGCATGGTCAAAGTGATAGATAGAGTATATTTCATGTACATAAAAAGGCATAGTGTTGTGTGTGAACTCTAACACCATGTATGGTTCTCTCGGTAGATGCACTAGGTACCAGATGGAAGGGCGGGCATTTTTATTTTTCACTCATCAATCTTTGCAATTTCCTTGTATGTGTCTAGGACTCGGCTTGAAGTGCTCGATTTCCCTCAACGCTTTCACTGTGTCACACTTAATTCATATCACAAGCCAAACAAACTGCACATAAATTGATATCATTGTTCACGAAATAAAATGAATAACTCAAGATGTCATGTGCATGCAGACAGGGTTAAATCCGAATGGTGAGGTATGGATCTTGAGCCATAGCACAGTGCTAAACTTGGTAAACTCGAAGGATATTGTTGTTAAATTTGGGCGAAAGTGCCTAAGTAATTTCGGAAACTTTCAATATCTGTTACAACACAAGTCATGAAGTCTATGCCCCATTTGCAAAAGGGTTCGGCAGTAATGACTGGGTGTAGAAGAGCAGGTGGTGCTTGTGCTTTGTTGGCATAAAGCTGACATTTGTCACATTGTTTCACAGCATGGATGTAATCGTGAAATAATGTAGGCCAAAAATAACCAGCGCGAATGATTTTTTGAGCGGTGGACATCTCGGAGAGGTGACCCCCACAAGCGTCGTTGTGGCAGTCATTCAAGACTTGATCGACCTCGTCGATAGTCAAACATCGGAAGAGTACAATGTCGACCCCTCGCCGATATAAGATATCAACGATAAGTAGGTAGTGGGGAACCTGGTGATGAATACGTCGATGATCGTCTAGAGAGAGTTGGTTTCCAAATTTCTATGTTCGAAGGTAGATGAGAAGATCATCATACCAAGGGTCATTGGAGGAGATTTAAAAGATATGTTCATCAGAGAAGTCGTAATTAACGGGGGTATGGGTGGTATCAGAGGTAAATGTCGTGATGAATTCCGTGAGGGCGAGGGATTTCTTACTCTTGGGTGTTGGAAATTCGAGGCCATACTCCTGAACGATGACAATCCATCGAGAAAATTTACAATTAATTTATCAGTGACTGAGTAAGTATTACATGGGGTTGGAATCTACTACGACTTTGGTAGTTCGAAGCAAGATGTAATGGCGCAATTTCTGGACTGCGAGGACAATTGCAAGGGCCAATTTCTCTTCGTGTTTGTATTTCAAGGGTGTCCCTGAACGATTTTTACTAATGTAGTAGATTAGATGCTCATGATCATCATCCCCTAGTTGGAAGATAACTCCTGCTACTGAGATGGCTGAGGCCGACATATAGAGGATGTAGTCGCGGTTATAGTCGGGTGGACTAATTAATGAGGCGTTGGAGAGGGTCGTTTCGAGATCATCAAAAGCATTTTGGGCATGTTTGTCCAATTGGAATGGGATATCATGATGTAAGAGGTGAAGGAAACCATGTGCCCGAGTGATGTAATCGGGGAAAAAGTGGCGTAAAAAGTTAGCTTTGCCTTGTAGGCTCTGCAGTTGGCATAAATTCCATGGTGGGGGAATTTTTGTGATGGCTTGGACCTTGAGGGGGTCGTCTGTGATGCCATGTTGGGAGATGATGAATCCAAGGAGGCATCTAGCAGTGACGCAGAATACGCACTTGAGGGGAGTCAATCGGATATTGTACTGACCACACCAATGGAATACAATGCGTAAGTCATTCAGGTGTTGAGTGCATTTTTTGGAGCGAGTGGTGAGATCATCCAAGTAGGCGAGAATGATTTGAGCCAGATCATGAAAAATGTATGTCATGACGCGTTGGAAAGTGGCTCTTGTGTTTTTGAAGACATAAGGCATGACATGATATGCAAAAGTTCCCCAGGGGGTAGTGAATGTGGTTTTGTACTGATCGGCTGGGTGAATTTGAATTTCATTGTAGCCAGAGAAATCGTCCATGAAGGAAAGAGCCTCGTGACCATCATAATCATCGATAACTTGGTCGATAAAGGGAATTGGAGATTGTGAAAGTTCGTACAGACGTGGATAGTGCCCTATTTTTTGTTGACAGGGACGGGGTTGGAGACCCATGACATATATGCGATGGGGTAGATGAACCCTTCAACATGTAATTTGTCAATTTCGACTTTGATGGCCGCTACTTTGGATGGGTGTAGCATATGCTATTTTTGATGGATAGGTGTGATGTCATGGCAAGTGTCTATACGATGTTCGACAATAGAGGGGTCAAGGCTAGGCATCTATGTGTATGACCAGGAAAAAATGTCGCAGTATTCCTGGAAGAGAGCTTTGTAGGTGGTGATTTATTCAGGAGAGCATGCGACACCAATGGTGATTTCCACTATGATCGCAGATTTGATGGAAAGATCGATTTTGATGGCGGGGGAAATATTGGCCATATTTCCTTCTTCAAAAGCATCTAGGGCAGGGATAGGGTTATGGAACCAATCTATATGCCCTGTTGGGAGAAAATATTTGGTTTCGACTGCGTATATGGGGTTTGGTCAGGAGGTGCGAAGGCTTCTTGTGAAGGAAAAAGCACTTTGTGGTGCAGTGCATCCCATGGGCAATCAGGTTTAGTTAACTCCTCAAGGATGTCTTCATCCTAGTGAAACAGTCGAAAATATAGGGGATCGAGAGGAGTAACATTGGTTACAGTCACCATGGGGTTGTTTTTTGGTGGTGATGATGTAGAGGGGCTATCGCAAGGAGGTTGTGAAGTTTCACTCGACATAAACCAAATATCGAGATATGGTGGGTTGAAAATGGTAGTGGGGTGTATAATTTTTGTGGGGAAATGAATTGGAGAATTTGGGGGATTTTGGGGAAAATCCTCATATAAATCATCCAGGAACCATGGGGGAGTAGGAAGTGCCTCATGTTCCGGCAAGAAGATATTAACCACATCAAGTGATGGGGTAGGGGTACTCACTGGTCTTATTGGAGGGGGGGTGTAGTATTTTGAATTAGGGCTAGTTGGCGATGATTGTATTCAATGATCATAGGACATTGATATGTGAAATGATCAAGTGATTCACATAGAGAGCAGGGACATATCATACATTTGTTGACTGAGGTCGTGACATAATGGATGTCGGTGACATGTGTTGGGGTGGGTTCTTGCTAAAAGCTTTGGTGTATGACTGTTAGCGTCTGTCGGAATTGAGGTTACACTGGACAGTGGTGTCTGTAATGGCCATATTCTGAACAGATGACACATGCAAATTTGCTTCACAATCCTTTGCTATTTATGTTAGGGGAGATAGCGGCAGTACTGGATGAAGCGACGAGTTGTGCTGGTGCTTGAGGGAGTTGAACTAGATTGCATAGCTCAAGTAGAGATGGGTATTTGTTGGTAGGGTGTTCATCTTTCTCGCATAGTGTGCAAGGAGGTTGGACACGTGGGGGAAGTGGAGTGGTGGGCTCTTTATTTTTCCGTCTACCCCCAGCTGTAGTGGGGGTTCTAGTGAGTGGGAGTGTGGGTCAGATGGTGGGGGTAAGTATGGGAATCTGCATCGGGATTCCTTCTATTTGGGGAGGAAGGGATGGTTGTGGGATCATCTCAGGTGGATGTAGATACCATACTAGGATTTCCAACACCATGTTAGGAAGGGTGAGCATTGTGGCTACCTGAAAATCTTGTACACACAGTAGGGGGTAAAAGAAGGGGATTTGGGTAATGGCTTTGGGGATTGTTTCCCAAACCGGGATATGGCCCTAGGGGATGGGAAGATTAGGAACAGGTAGAGATGAAAAAGTTCCAGGATATTCCCGAGGGAGGTATTCTGCGACTAGTGGGACGTCAAGGGTGAAAGAGTCCACGGTGGGAGGGAGAGTATCTTCAGTTGTCATTTTTTTGGTGGAAAAGACACATACTTGTGCTGAGGGATGGATGAGCGGTGGTGCGTCGTGGTATGCCCCTACCAAGGATGGGTCCTTAAAAATTTTGGGGCCCATCTCAATGAGCTGATAGGCATCTAGATTACTGTGGACAAAAGGGAGGATGTTGTCAATGTTGGATGAAGGGTTAGGATCATAATGTGATACCTGATCAATGGTAATGATATTTTCGTTATGGGGAAACATCATGGTTCAGAACACAAAAGAGGAGAATGCCTTCATAGCATACATGTAGCTATGACCAAAAAAAATATTATAGTCGAGTGGGGCATCGATAACCTCAATGTCAATAAGGATGGTTTTTCCCCCGAGTTTGACGGGGACGTTTTGGAAAAGCCCCTCAAGAGACAAGGGTCGTCCTTCATAAGCCCTCGGAGTAATGGCGAAGGGTATTAGCTCTAGAGAGCCAAGTTTCTGCCATACGGTTTTGGACATGATGCAAGTGGATGCACCTCCATCGATAATGTAGCGATGGACTGTGATATTCCATATTTTAACCAGTATTTGAAAAGTGACAAGAGCAGGGAGACGGGGTTCTCCACTATCAAGATCAATTGTGATGAGTCGAGTATCAGCAGGTCCGACTACCCCCAGGGTGGAAAGTAATGATTTCCATTGAGTAGGACAGGTTTGAAGAACTTCTAAGACTGACATGGCAGTGGGGGATTGTGCCAAGTCATCAACCATACTATAGTTGTGGGCTACCCTAGAGGGTTGTGGACATTCCTGTGCAATGGGATGCGAGGGATGTAAAGAGGTGTTTCAGTATTAGGGCGCAGAATCATCAAAGGTGGGCCAGTCGTGATTAGGGTGGCCTCCGAAGTAGTGGGATTAGGGTCAAAGGGTGTGTTTGTTTTGATGACAATGCGTTTGTAGAAGGATTTCTTCCTCAATAGTGAGGAGGATAGTTCGATCTGCAGAAGTCCTTGGGTTGTGATATGGTCCTGCCTGTGGTGGGGCAGGTTGCATCTCTTGTTGGGTGTTCATCACCCCTTGATGTGGTATGGGGTTTTGCAACATGGCTGGGGGTGGGTGCTACAGATATTGTTGTGGGGCCTGCTGGGGGCAGGGGGTACTGGAGGACGTGGTCCATTTCTAGATTCTTTCCTTCGTTTAAAGTCAGCTATTTGGGGGAAATGGTGAGTATAATGGCTATATTCACCGCAAAGGGAACAAGGGAAGTTTTTATGAATATTGTTGTTGTTATAACCTTAGCGTTTGTTGTTATTTCTCCCTTGGGGGTTTTGGTTCCCCTGGTGTTGGTTACCCCCGGTAGGTTGGTTCGGTTGGGGTTGGTTCTGATTTCCTCTTGGTCCGAGATTATTATTGTTTCAATTTTTTCCTTTCTCCCTAGCATTGTTTGACTGATGGGATGGATTAGCGATATTCATCTATTCAAAATTTTGATACTGCTGAATGGGAGAGGGTTGAACAAAATTAACCCTAGCATGTGGTTGTCCGTGTGGGGAAGTAATGGGCTGAGGGGGGGCAGGGAAAGGAAAGTATGAATTATTCTATTATAATGATCCGTAGGATGTGTAGGAAGGTGTGACACTTTCACTAGTGTTTAGGGCATAAGAAGAGGTAGAGGGGGTACCAAAACTAGTTTGGGCTGCGGGGTGTATTGTGGGTGTTGGCGGTGGTCCGCTGGTGGGTGGAGGAAAGGTTAAGGGGTATGGTTGTGGATAAGGGGGAGGATTATAATAAGGGGGTCCTCCATATTCTGGTGGATATTGAGGTGTGCCATACATTGGTGGTTTTTAGGGATGTGAATTGTGGCGTGTAGTGGTACCAATCAATCCATCCATTGAGTGAGACATCCCAGGTTTGTCTTGGCCAAATGGCACGAGTCTCAGGGCATCAGGTAGGACCGTATACAAGTAACTTGACTGTGAGTAAATGAGTTTGAACTATTGGGCCTTTCTAATGGCTTCTTCTTCAGACTAGGGGAAGGTGGCGGCGACGTCTTTGGCAAGGAGGGAAACAAGTGATTTGAGGAACCAATTGAGACATTGTTGTGGAGTAGCTTCATCTTTGCAGAGACTACGTCGTCGACGCCATTCATGAATGTGGTTAGCGATGTGCATAGCAGAGGTTTGTTTAAATTCTGAGAGTAGTACAAGGCCATTGTCATGATGAATTGGTAGTTGAAAGAAGGTCAAGAATGCTTTGGCCAAGGATTCAAAGCTCACATGGGACCCAAAATTGTCTTCTAAATACCACTTAGTTGATGAGCCAGTGAATGCACATTGAAATAACCTTAATCAGATGGAATCATCCATGATGTTTTTTGAAGAGAACCATAAGTGAAAGGTCATGATATGGTTGGCAGCATCATCTCCCGGTTTTCCTTCAAACTTGGGGATGTCTGAGGGAAGTTTGGTAGGCATTGCAGGCCATGTGGGGTTGTGAAATATAGGATCATTGGTGAGTTTAGTCAAATCCAGTATGTTGAGAGAAGCCAAGTATGGCATGTAAGGTGGTGGCAGAGGATTAGTTTCGGCCATGGTGTGAGTGTTTTTCATACCTAACCCTTGAGGGGGATGAGGTGGGTTTGTTATCCCCCCTTGAGAAGAAGTTGGCCCCCTGCTTCCATGTAAAAGAGAGTGTGGGGATGTTGGACCTTGGGAAGTGGACCCAAGCAAAGTGGAACCAAGCAAAGTTGATCCCAATATAGTATCACTTACAGGGGTGTGGGAAAGTATGACCGATGAGTTGGAAATACTGGGAACTCCCCTGCGGATGGGAGGGAGATTTAGCAAGCATCTGGAACGATGAGGATTTTGTGGGTCCCCTATGATGTCTGACTAGCAAAGTGGATGTGTGCAAATGGTGATGAGAGCAAATTTTATGAACAAGAGATTTTGTATAACTTGGACCTCCATAATATATCTCACAATCATATGTAAAAAGAACAACATACATAAAATAAAGAAGCATACATGTGGTTAGGTGGATTTTTTCTACGTGGGAGAACAAAGAAAAAAAGTGCTCATGTCCTAAAAGACGTAACGTCCTTCCTCTCAGACAACACTGGACCATCCACTAACACTCAACAATGGGGTCTGAAGCCACTGGAAGAGGAACTAGTGAAGGATGAAGTAATTAGTTATAATGAGGGGTAGAGGGTGTATATCCTGAAAGAATTGGCAATATTTCCCAATAGCCACACAAAATCCGATCAAGGTGCAATTACAACCCATAATTGCCACCTAGGTAGATGTCCTAAAATTTGGTCACTAGGTACCTCAGTCAAAGTGCGACATTCATATTTTTAGCCTAAGAAATGGGTCACGGGATGGATCCCCTCCAAGAGGTGGTTGCCTCAAAGGGGGACACAAAGAATAACCAGACCTCGGCCTTCGAACCTTCACAGGTATCTCCCTGCCTTATGTTGTAGGAACACTTGACTTGGAGGATTTAAATTTCCCTATTTGACAACTTCTATTGTTTGAAGATGTGAGAACCAGATAATGGGGAGTTATTTGGATGCCTATCCCCGAAATCCTACCTAGACTAAAAACTTTCTTTTGTCACCTCCTGTGGAGGAAAAATTAGTGAGTTTTTAGAAAAAAAATTAGATGTGGTTGTTTGAGATATTGGGGGTGTGAGACAATCTCGTTGAAATTAAGGGGGAGTGAATAGTTTCATCACAAAAAGAGTGGGGTATTTCGAAATCCCTTTTGAGGAAACTTACTTCAACCTCCAAGTTTTGAGATGAAAAACTATGTGAGTGAGTAGTGAATTTTGTGTGTGAACAAGTGAAGGTGTGCCAATATTTTTAATAAATTAGGTGTCGCCTTGCTCCATGTGGACTTCACTTGGTCCTTACAAGTATTGATTACCTAATTAACTAAATGTCGTTGGTACAACCTTGCAGAATTTTAAAGTCCCTAGGAAACTAGCATGTGGACATGTGGTTCCTTACTATTGCTTTAACTCCCTAATATGATTTAATCTAAGAAAGCTTTGAAACTATCTGGATTGTGCATATGTGGGCATGTATAGACCCGTTACAAAACCTTTAAACTTCCCTAGTGATTTAATCTAATAAAGTAAAATTCAATCGCTATCCTATCTTTGTAGCATGTGGGCATGCATGGGCCCTTACAATTTTAGGATGTGTTTGAAAAATAAACTAAGAGGAGTCCCAAGGGGGTTGTTGTCCTCTCCTAAAGATTTTTTTCTTTTTAAGGGAGATGAAATTTTCCTTCAATCTCTTTCTGATTCTCAAGATCGCTTTAGGGCGCGAGAGAAGAGCATACTCAACGATTGATATCTAATATCTGGTCCCAATGCAAGTTTTATATGTGATGTAGAATGATTCCAACTTAACTTTAGTCAAAGCAATCCATCCATGTGGAAAAATGACAAACAAAAAGAGGAAAAATAATGATTTTAACCCCTATGTGCCTATGTTTTGATTAATCCCTTTATATGGAGAGGTAATGTAAGTGTGGTGCAGATTATAATATGCATGCAATCAATTTTAAGAAGGCTATGGGCCCTCCACAGATCACAAAACCTTACAATGTGTAAATTTATGAGTAGATGCACGGGTCTCAGAGTAGACATGGGTGCATATTACGCTAATTTGTAGGTTGAAAGTGACCTTTGGGCATAGGTGCGCAGGCTTCTCTGTGCAGAATAGTGGGTTCGGTGCACATGCGTTGAAGACATGCCTGTGGTTTGAAAAACCTATGCACATCTGACATACGGCCATGAAGAAAATTTCAAACGAAATTCTCTCAACTCAACTTTGAATTTGAATTTTTTCAGGTCATCTTGGGCCAGTTATGGTACCTGCAAGTTAAATAAACTAAAAGAAGAGATAAAATAACCCAAATGGGGTAGGAAAGTGATACCTTTCCCCAATGGAGTTGCCAATCTGTTTCACCTCTTTTGTCACCTAAATGAGCAAGATAAGGGTGCTTACAAGCCAAATTGGGTCAGCTATGCAAGACAACAGTAGAGGAAAGAGTTAGAAGTGTAAAGCATAAAATATAAGCAAAGAATTAAACTAAGAAGGATAAAAGAAATTAAACTAGAGTGCATAAGGACATTATAACAAGAAACAAACAAGAATCATGCCACCAATGGAAAGGATTGTATTAATGGAAAGAAAGATCCAAACAGAAAGGGAGACTTTGGGTCCCCTCTTCCTCCAAGGGAGGGATATTGGACCCCCAAATATTGAGCTCTCCATACAAATAAGGAACTAAAATGAAATGGTGAAGAGAATCCAAAGCACATTCAATCTAGAGGTGATATGACTGGCTAACTAGAATGATGCTAGCATGATCTTGATGAGGAAAGAGGATCCTCCAAGAGAATATTAGTAGCATAACAATGCAAATGAATTACTTGAAAATGTAGTGCACCCATGGCCTCTTTTTATAGCATAACTTTGAGGAATTATTCAACCAGCTTTTAGTGTGAACAAGGGGCCATTTAGGGAACCCTTAGGTCTTTGACCAACCACTCATCCGAATTCAACCAATATTTGGATGTCAAATCGACTTGGAAGTTGAACCATAAGTGGGTGGGAGGCCGGCCAATATCGTAAATGCAATGTTTTGAGGGATGCACGGTTTTTTTCATCCACAGTCGCGCATCGTGTGCATGTGTGTTTTTTCCTGCATTTATGAATGGTGCATTTGCATTCACTCCTTGTGTAGTCTTAGCGCATTCTAATTTTATTGTTGATTGTATAGTTTTGGGCCTTTTGGAAATGCATTTTTGGTCATTTTTGGTCCATGGGTGAACTAATAGTTGTTTGAAGATGCTAGATTCTGGTAACCATTTGCAAATGAAATTTCAGTGATAACAAACGCCTCCTCTAGTGATAACAACATCTCTAGGGTATTCTCCATGAGGTTCAACATATATTAGTTTCATTTGCGGGTTCTATTGAGGTCCTTATCTTTCCTAAATCTTAGCTAGCAGCACAGGACAATCCTCTATAACGTGTTTGAAGGAATTGCAGTAGCTTCAAGTAGTGCAAGGGTTATGACAGTCCCTTGCTAAGTGTCCTGGTTGTGTGGAGTTGTAACAGATGATCTGTCCTCAGCCTCGACCCATACCTCCTCCTCCTCCTCCTCCTCCTCTGAATCCACTGAGAGAATTGAAGTTTCCTCTCCCAGGGTAGTTATACTATGTAGTGTTTCCTTATTGCTGTACTTCGCTTTGAATTTTGTATATGTCTCTTGACCTTTCATGCATGAGGTCATAAGCCCTACAATCCCTATCATCATGCCCCATGGACTTACAAAATGTGAAATACAAATTTGTAGGTGCTAAACATATTTTTGCATGTAATAACACTCACCAGGGCAGTGTCTATTTTTGCATACCTTGCACCATGGTAGGGTGACTTTCTTTAAAGGGATCGGAGATCTAGAGGCCAAGTATTCATGAAATAGGGGACAGTTCTCCTTGCCATGGCCTTCTGATCTGCATATGACACACCATATGTCTTATCTTTTATCTTTTCCCTTGTCTTTCTTCATATCTTCGACCTGCAGAGACAAACTGGTTAACTGACTCAATATTTGACTCATACCTGAGATGGATTCTCCCATAAGGGATTATTCTAACGTCATGGCGATCTCCAGGGCCTCAGCCTGTGAAGCAATCTTCTATTGCATCATAGGAAATATGATGTATGGTAAGAGGGAAACAATAAGCCATTCTTCATTCCGCTCATCTGGGATCTGAAAAGTCAATCGACATGTTAAGGTCTTGAATCTTTGATTGAATTCCCAAATAGTGTCATCTACCTTCTACTTGATCTCTTTTAGATCTGTAATACATTGTGACTCTCACTTGGGCTTCTTGAACTCTGCAATCAACTCACTCTTGATCTCATTCAATGGGTTAGGTTGTGCAAGTCCTCGGACAAGCTTCATGTACCAACTCATTGTGCAATCCCTTAGGGTAGTACTAAACTGAGTTCTTTTAATAGCTTCATCAGTGACATTATTAATATTCCATACAAACTCACATAGGAACCAGTGTTGATCAGGGTCTTCAGACCCATCTCCCCTAAAAATAGGGAGTCTCATCTCATCTTCCATAGATATTCCTAGGGTTCCTGACTTAGTATGTGGTGGACTACTAGTGACAGTGCTCTGAATGCTTTGGTGGCTTGGATTACTTTGATTGTTTAATGATACTGAATCAACAGGAGGGATAATAGTACTTACTTTAGCAATCTGGGCAGTTCCTAAAGTTTTTGGCTCTTCCCGGCGAGGCTCTTCAACTTTCCCTTCCTCTTCCCTAGCGGGTTCTAAATGTTCTTCATCCGTCATATCTTCCTCTTCTCGACTATAGAAACCCTCAACTCTGTAATTCTACTTAAACAGGTCCTTTTCTTGATTTTCTATTTACTTTTGAATTTTTGTCTTTGATGGAAACCACCTTGACATTCCCTCATGAAGATTCTAGTCCCAACAATGGAACCATTTTTTGGCACAAGGGCAGACCCAGGGTTCATCTCCTAGAGTGCACCAACAAGCCCTAACAATTGGCCCTTTTGGCAACACCTGCGAAGCAGATGCAATCTCACCTGAAGAAGCTATGGGGGGGGTTGAAAGACAGAGATGTCTACAACCAATATTAAGTGGATCTAATAATAGAACAATAGAGCATGCATATATCATTTATTAGCTCATATCTACTCCACACAATTATCTATCATATCTAACACAATAATGCAATAATAGTACATCAAAAGGGAAAAGAACATCACATCAATCACTTGTACAACACAAGATATACGTGGTTCACCCTATCTCTAGGGCTACATCCACATAACTGTGCTTATAATATATTAATATGAAGCATATAGTTCTTATCTGCACTCTGAGCTATCATATCTTCTTTCTTCTCCTTGCTATCTCTCCCCTCCCTACACACCCAACTAAAGATCTTACAATATAGAAGGCTCTCATACTCAACACTTCTTTCTCACTCAATATTACTTACTTGATCACACGACAACAACAATCATAATACTAACAATAGTAACAAAAAACCATCCTAGGTCCTTTATACCTCTATTTATACATTGAAATCACTCATTGACATCCTTAGGCCGAAACCTAGGTATCAAAACCCTAGATACCAAAACCCTAGGTGTCTAAAACCCTAGGTCAACTTGACCCATATTTTCAGGAATTCACTAGCTTGTCTTCCCTTCCTTCTCGTGTGGTGCTCGAAAGCATCCAATGGTGGATTTTTCTGCTTGATCAATTATCCATGATCCTTCTTCCTTATTGATCTTTCATCCTCGATATCCTCTTCCATCGGCTTGCTTCCTTTTACTTCGCTCCATATTTTATTCTCTTTTGCTTGATTTGACCCAGTAACAGTCAATGTGTCTTCCACGTAGTTCGTATTTTTCCTTTTCTTCCTTGCTCCTCGCTAACTTCCATAACCAAGGTCCAACACAGGATTTCACCAAGAAGTATAGAAAGAAATAGATAAATCTTGGCATGACAGACATATCAAGAGAACCATTTTTGAGGAATGAGATATAGTCTTGCTTTATGATAGTAAAAGTTTTCATCATCTAGGGAAATTTAGAATGCATTGGCTGGGGCCATATGAAGTGAAGATTGTCATAGATGGGGGATCTGTATAGTTGAAATATTTGCAAGGAAAAGAAATGAAAGGAATGATCAATGGGAGTCTGTTGAAATTATACAAGGACAATCGATCCCCTAGTACTTAAAAAGTTACATCGTAGTCAGAAAATATGTACATAGTGTATTATAGTAGAAGCTAAGTTAGATAAAAATGAGAAAAATAAATACAAAAATAGAAAAGACAGAAAATACAAAAAAACTGGAAAATACAATGCGCAGCAAAAAAGGGACTCAACGTGATGAAAGAAAAAAGGAATATCCACACACAATATATGGGCAATACACTGCACACTAAGGAAATGCTACAATAGAAATACGCCACACACTCGAGATGATCAGTGCGCTAGAAAAGGGACCAATGGTCAGAAAAAGCAGAAATATGAAAAATGATGGTTATGAAAAAAAAGGCACCAAATGGAGACATTTATGAAATTTAATGGAACATATGAAAATAACTTTATTTCATTAATCACAACTGAGGAAACTTATTCGAGAAGCTTCAAATAATTGATGACATTCTCTATATAAAGTTGAAATGGGGCTAAATACAACTTATTGTGAAATTGAAAACTTGCAGAGATAGAGAGCACATAGAGAAAAGATGAATAGATGAGTGCACAGTGAAGACTAGTCGAAGACATTCGGAAGAAACTAACCAGTACCCACGATGGCACCACCAAATATGGGTGCATCGAGCCAAGCAATGAGGAAAACCAATAGAAAGGTTAGAGGGCCTCAAGAAACCAGTGAGGCCGAGCCAGAAACAACACATAGGGGGGAATTCATCGATGTCGATGCAAGACGGACACTGGTGGAGGAAGAAACACGAGACCCAACAACAACTACCATGGACATCATTCTGTCGGAAAGCGCACAGGACCAATAGGCCGAAGATGTAGGAAACCCATGGAGAACTGTGAGGTCCGAAGGATCCCATGGAGGAAATGGGGCCACCATAGTACAAACAGAAGTTTCCATGCTAAGAAAACTAGATAGAGCTAGGTCAATGAAACAGTAGGAGGGTCTGGTGGAAGATATTACTAGTCAACCAAAATATGACGCCGATTAGAGACAAATGCAGGCTAGGACCTCCAGTGAGCTTCCAAGAAGAAATGACAAACAACCCACGGTGCAGTCATTGTGCCGATATCTTGACGCAACAATAGTCCAACCGCACATTCTTGAGGGGGTGCAGGTGACACCTAACCTTCTAGGATGCATGGAAAGACTGCGGTACTCAGACCAAGATGTGGCCAATGCTGGAAAATTCATAGATTTTGCACAACAAGTATACCTTAGTAACATAGGCACATGCCCCTTTGGTGACCCAATTTTGCAGCCAAGATAATGGGTAGTTGGCCTCACCGACACAAACATTTTAAATATGCTAGAAATTCCCCACTTTTTTAGGGGGAAAGAGTAAAACAACTCCATCAAGAAGTTGATGGTGATCCTCCATGGAGAATTCTTATGGCTGGAGGAACCTATGTCAATAGATGTAGAACTCATTTCCTTCATCACAAGTCTGCCAACTATAGGCCAGAATCTCGTGTAGTACCTGGATTATAAAAAAGGAGAAATCCATGGCCGAGGAAATGAAGAAAACATATGACACTGAGAGGGGCTCACATGGGATCATTATAAAGAGGATCAACGATGTGAATGACCACCAAAATCATGGCTTGCAAGGTGCTCTGAAAATGTCGTAAGGAGGAAGTCCCTTCCAGGGTCATCACAGTTGCAACACAGTGTGCCAATGGCACTTTGCTCATCTGGGCCCCCTACTTATTGAACTTGTTCCTCGATGATTGCGAAGATGCACAGGACTTGGGAACATATTTCTACTACTCATGGTTGATTATGTTGATCGCATTAATCGGGTGGAAGGAGTCCCTGTACTCTCATTTTTGTGAGTGGATAGGTCAATGTTGTGCAACGCATTTCACATCCATGGGGAGCAACTTGGACCCCAAACATAGAAGTTCCAACACATATACATTTTCCAACTACTTCAATGAAATACAAGAGAGTATTGAAAATACTTGGAGAATTACTCTAGACATGGTTGCACAGTTCAAGGACATAGCCAACTTCAAAGCTTCAAGGCACAATATGTGGATCCAAGTGCCCAGGGATTCAGGCAAGGAGTGGCTACAATTAATATACTGTGTCATGGAAGAAGACGCAGAAATGGAAATGAGATATTGACATGATGACTGGAAGATTCCATTCTTAACTCAAGAAGTACCTAAGGGTACAGAGGTAGATGAATGGTTAGCCAAGACACCCACAAGAGATAAAGTTGCTCACAAAAATCCAAAACCATCTCAGAATTCGGTGCAGCAGAAGAAAGGGAGTGCACCAAAGAAATATGCATGGGCAGGAAAAGTGGACACTGCCCCAACAACAAGAGAAAAAGGAATGGGGGATACAACAACACAATAAACCCCCTCATGGAAGAAGGCCAAGGGGCACAAGAAACTGCCTGAGTATGCGATCATAGAGGATGATGATGACCTTATAGAAGAAAAAGTATAGGAACGCGTAGCTGAGGATTTTGAAGATTCCTAGCACCGAAGGTGCCAAATTTAGGATGAGCTGACCAATATAAGGTAGGTCCTAGAACAGATCATAGGAGAAAACATACCTGGAAGAGGGACAGATTCATTCCCAGCAAGAATATAAGTAGAGGCAAGGGCCACATCGAATGAGCAAGATACCATCCAAACTATAGCACAGGAGAGCCTGACCTTCACAGTTACACCCAACGTGCGAGATATGGATGAAATGATAGCCTAGACACAACTGAAGGATTTGGTGCAAGTAGATTTGGTACTGGAAAGGATACCAACCAAGGAACTGTACCATCTTTAAGTCAGTGTTGCGCAGGAGGTGAATTCATGCGCAAAAACAGACACAACAGAATTGCAACATATGAATAATGGCAAGGAGGCATTAGAATTGGTAGTCGAGCAGGTCAAGCTCGAAACCAAGGAAGAAGAGGAACACCTATATAGGCTAGAGTTGGGATTGAATGCAACATATAACCGAATCTTAACAACACACATGCATCAGAGAGTATCCCATAGGATAAGATCAACATTGCACCATTAGATGCATCAGAAGAAGAAAGATGTGTAGAACCCACTTGCTTAGACCTGGAGGAAATCAACCAGTTGTACAGAACCACTGCACACATAGAAGATTAGATTAATCCAATTGCATATGGATGACTCAGTTGGAAGAGCATCACATCATGTTCTTTGCACTCAGATACAGGGTTGGAAAATTAGCAGCAGATATTACATGAAGTCTCCACAAGAAGGTGCGTAAGACTATACCACACAGTAAGATGGGTGGGTATGGAGATAAGAGAACCTCCCAGTTTTCATAGTTTGAATGACTTATAAGAATTCCTAACAAGATACGAAGATGAAGTGTTAGAGAATCAAAGTCTCTTATCCTCGGAAATCACACTCAAGGAAACACCTACAAGATGGTGGGGTGTGCACAAATAAATAGTTAAGGACTGGTACCAATGTAAGCGACTACTACGCATTAGATTCGATGCAGTGAAAAACTCTCTATGGCCAAGGGTAAACCACAATAGATAGGTATGACTACAGAAATCAACTCAATTCCATTGTATGCTAAATAAACTAATGTGCAAGATAAGAAAGAGGACTACCTCAATCCAATGTTCGATGATGTTCCATTGTTGATCACTTTGACCCAAAGATTTATACCTGCAACAATTTCTCAACAAACAAGAAGAGCAAGTACATAGTGATAATATAAAGGGGTTAGCACATTAGATAACATAATCCATTAATAAACATTAAAAACATGCCCATGGATAATAATCATATATTTGCACGATACTAATAGGACATGAAAGGAGTATTTCTATTAATAATTGATCAGAAGAAGTGACAACATTACAGACTTCCGTGTTGGCATAGTTCGAAAGCAAGAAACCAAGTTCCTTCCAACTGGGCCTCCACCAAAGACAAGCTCATAGGAGATAGACAATGAGGTTCTCTCAACAATAGGGAAAGATCTTGGGGGTTGAACACTATGTTCAGACTTGAGGGACAAAGGGATGCAGACTCAATATGAAGTAATTTCTCCAGAGTAACTTTTCTCTCAAAGTTGAATGCTTTCTCTTCTTTTCCATAGCTCAGAATTGTGCTTTTATAGTCTTCAAAATGCACATGAAGGGCCGAGTCAGAACGTTTGCACTATGTGGAAGGCCAAGGATCATAGATCTCTTGTCGTGACATGGAAACCCGACTCCATTTTTGTATTTTCTGACATAAATCCTGATGTACGTGGGTTGTAGTGGAGCATCCTACATATACACATGGTGTATAGCAGATAAGACACATATATGTGGAAAAATGTGCATTTTTGGCTCTGGATTCATCAAAAAGGGTTGACAAGTCTGCATAGGGAAATGGAAAAAGGCCCTTTGTTCAAGATAGCAATGGTGAGGAAAATCTTTCTATAACAGATGTCCCCTAATGTGTGAGATTAGAGGAGTATCTGCCATGGCCAAAATACATTATAAATAAACCAGGAGTGGAGTGGTAGAGAACCAGCTGGATGAAATTGATTTCTCATTACATTCTGTACTGACTTTGCATACATGGCTTCCAAGAATACAATGCAGTTCCATGTGGAAAATATACCAAATAAGTGTATGTGGCCATGAATAGGAAAATACAAATGAGGTTATATGCCAAAATATGTCATAGTCACAAACAAGGCCCAGTGAAACCAGTATCAAAATCAATCTGAAGATATTTGTATACCATGGAGTACAATATGATCTCCCATGATCACTGAAGTGAAATAAGTGTTGGTCCAATGAAAGGGAAGCAATAGATTAGGAAAGTTGCGGCCACATAGTGATGTCTTCAAGTCTTATACACTATCCGTCAAGGGTGCAATTCTACATCATGTGAATAAAAGAGTTGGCATCGAACACAATGAGACATCGTTTGATTACCGGTCATTGAGGTATATCGTTAACAAATTCGAGACAACCTACCAATAATGAAAGTAGGTATCAAGGCACCGTGTACATTCCTACAAGTGCGAATAAAGGAGTCGATGTCGAACACTAGAGGAATACATTGATTAGGAGACATTGATGTATTCCTATCTGTCAATGGAGAAAGAGCCTACCACTAATGACTGCAAGCCTCAAGGTACTCATAAAAATCTAGGTCCCATATCCATAATAAATGACTTGAAATCGATGGAAAGAGACCCGCTGAAAGGAGAGAATTAAGGCATTTCTCATCAGTCAGCATGAGGAACAAAGAAGGAGCTTCATGATTTGGTGGAGATCAGACGAAGAACATGTTCTTGAACCAACGACCCTATGATCTTTCACATGTACCAAATGCAAGTGGTATAGGAAAAAGACCCTCTGAATAGAAGCCAATGATGAAAACTATTGACAAAGGCGAGGAAACCACCAATAAGGCTAATGTCATCCAAGACACTACACAAATCCCAAAGTGTGAATAGATGTCTTGTTGTCGAACAGAAGGGAAACGACCCAGTCAACAACCAATGATGAAATGTTGATTGTTGGGTTCAAGGTGACCCACCAATGATGAAAGTAGGGCCAGGGTGCATGATAATACCATAGTATCATGTGATTCTGAGACAAACTGATGGTATGGTCGACATGCAAAGTCAATATTTCTGAGGAGTGGTCAACACAGGTTGATAGACTTCCTTTGAAAAAGAGCATGAGACATATGGTGGACTCCAACAGCATAGAATCAATTATGTGACTATTAGATGCAGGAGGAATCAATAACATTCTCTCTAGGGACTGGAAGAGTAACCAGTCGGTAAAGAAAACTCTGTAACGAGATCAGCTTCCTAAGGCCATGCTAAACCCAAAATTATGATTTCACGAGGACTCAATAACTTTGTGCTTTGTTCAAAGTCGACATGATTGCTTCCAATTATAATGTAGTACTCCCTTCATGGTCGTCTTTTTTTTGTTTTTTCATAACAAATGAATTCTATGATACAGAGGAGGAAATGAGTGTCGCAAGTAAGCAAAAATAGTTCCAGCAGTCGAACATACCTATGATCAATGCATGCAGGAGATGGACACTCAGGGTGATGTTCCCTCCAGGGTATATGGTGTCAAATTGCAAAGGATATAAACAAGGCTCTACTTGGTTGAGCATGAAAAAACTGCTTAGGAAATGGTTTATAACGCAAAGCAAGAACCGGCTAAAGGCTCAATACTGCAAGCAAGGGCATGAGATGCAATCACAACTTAACTCCAAAAAATATCATTTTTTATGTCTTTTAGTCTACTTGGTGTGAAAAAGGGGTAAACTTGTGCCAAATAAACGTCTTTTCAAATCCAATTTACGAGTGTGAAAAAGACAAGTTCACTCGACGATATTTTCTATTTTTGGTAACGAGTCGGAAAAGAGTTTAACTAAGACTTGTGACCTTTCAAATCCAATTTAACGAGTGTGAAAGAGACAAATCACTCGGAAATATTTTTGGTTTTTTAGATGGGTCGGAAAAGATCTGAACTAAGACTCATTTTTTTTGTTCTAATCAACATGAAAAGGGGGAGGCCAAGGCTCTTGCCCCGGTCTTCTGCGGAAAGTCAGTATTTTATGGATATCTGAAAACAACTTAGAAAAACCCAAATCTCTCCAAGTCGAGGAGGAGAAAGTGTTACCAAAGCATAAAGTCTTTGTGATGGTTCGAATACTGTCTCTTAATGTAAAATGCATAGGTGGGGGTATGGGATACCCCATCAGGTCATCCCAATCAAAGGGAACCTCATCAGGACTTGGCGGGAGAGCATTCAGGGGAAGAATAAATCTCTTGTTCAAAAGGGGGAGGATTTGGAATGTTGATGACATGACTGAAAGGTGCATCACTCTTTTCAGGGAGAGTAGGATTGACCAGAGATGGCACTAATGTGGCCACTTCTTCACATATAGGTTGAAGAGGATGCATAGTAACAGGGGTAAGAGACACTTCACCCTTGAAAAAGGGGGTGAGGTCAGGAGAGGATTGCGTTATTGGAACCACCGAGACGATCAAAGGAGAAGTGGTGTAAGGTGAAACCACGGATACCTCAAAATACGAAGGGCTCTTGGGTGAGCCTCACGCTTCCGGTATCCCAATAGTTGTTGGACACGCCAACTACACTGAGAAGGGGGGGTGAAAAGTATAGGGATTTTTTCCCCAAAACTCCTTAGTTAACAATCATGATTAACTCGTTACTCATTGTTGTCATTTATAACCAGTTAAATGTCAACACATATCAACAACATATATCAACAATATATCATCAACAAGTCATCACCACAAGGAACAGAAAAAACACAAGATGTATGTAAAATTTTCTTATTATTACGGACTACAATCCTTGGGGTTTTTCAACAACAACTAAATAGCATACAACTCTATAGGAGAACCACATATATAATGAAATACTTAGCTTACACCCTCAACACCAATTGATATGAGGCAAAAATCCTCAACATATGTCAATCTGTACCATAAACAAGTGGATCAACCATGCACCAACCTGTGCCAAACAACCTGTAATCAACCTGTACCATAAACAAGAGAATCCAACCATGTATCAGGTATATACCAATCATGTGTCAACTAACTATAAAAAATGACTCATCAACATGTACCAACATCATCAGCTATACACCTCATGTATGTGCCAACTCATCAACTGTTTGTCTCAACCATGACTAGTTTTGGATTAGTCAACAACCCTAACTTGAAAAAATCATAACTTTGTACCCGTAATAAATAAATCTTTGAAACTGATACACAATGTTCTTCAGTGTCTTTTATGAAATTCCTCCAGGTTTCACTACTTGGAACCTATTAGAAAAGGAGTTATAGCAAAAGTGGCATACCTTGCTGAATTTTGTTTTATTCTAGAGAGCGACCTTGTAGAGCGTGCCCCACGCGGAATATTTGTTGAATCAATCAGAAACTATTACAAAGAATACTAAATACTATAATCTAACCAACACAATTTGTCTCACTTAATTTGGATCTGTTATGAATAATTTATGACGTTTTCACCCGAAACACCTGTTTTAGACTAGTTTCGGGACTAGCCACAAACCCTATTTTCACGGAGTGTATCTCCAAAAATACAATGAGTCACAAGATGATTTTTTTACCATGGATACTTGGATATGTTTCCTCAATTTAATATCAATATTGTGTTCTGAATCATTATAGAAAAAAAATTATTACGAAAATGGTGAGATGACCTGTAAATAACATACCTTAGAAAGCATCATGAAAAGAATTTATCCTCCCTTGAATTTTGGCCCTCTTTTCTTCACCTTCCCTCTGAAATTCAGATAATATATCCTTTTTTTACCTCATTCACCTATATATCTTCAATATTCTCATGTGTTCCACACCAAAAATTCTCAATAAGCTCTCACAAGAAGCTCTCCATCAATACTCCAAAAGATATTCTCACAAGAAGCTCTCCATTGATCCACAAAAAGGATGATCTACAAGAGACCATTGCTATCTTATTTATACTTTCATCCTCTAGGTCACTTAACACATTTTTAGGTCACTTAACCCATTTCTAGGTCAGTTAGCCTATTTTCCTTTTTTTAGGGTTAACCACTTTCCATAAATAGAAAGTACTCCAATAAAATATTCCTTCTTGATTTTATCACCTTACTTTATCATTTCTTGATTTTGTGACTTCTCTTTATTACTTAAATAATCCACCTTGACTTTTTCACTTTACTTTATCATTTAAATAATATTCACCCATTTCTAGGTCACTTAACCTATTTTCCTTATTTTAGGGTTAACCACTTTCCATAAATGGAAAGTTCTCCAATCATTTAAATATTCCTTCTTGATTTTGTCACCTTACTTTATCATTTCTTGATTTTGTCACTTCTCTTTATCATTTCTTGATTTTGTCACTTTTCTTTATTGTTTAAATAAGGATTTCTTCTTTTAGGTTACTTTGACTTCTTTGACCTTGGGGCCTTCAAGCCTTCATGTGGGGATCCTTCATCTTTGTAAGGCCATAACTCTCAAACCATGAGGAGTTATGTGACATTCCACATACCACGAGAAATGGAATGACAAGAACTATCCATATAGGATAGTTTCACCAACAATTTCCTTGATCTTCATCTCATTATTCCACATACAAGCATGGGTTCTCCAACCATTCTTCTAGGATAACTCAATCCACAAAGCGTCTTCCCATGAGGTCTTTCACCATAAGGGGACCACTTTGGAGTTCATACATTTGTGCACCTTATCAATCATGATAAGACAATAATGAGAGCATGGGTCCTCCAACCATTCTTCTAGGATAACTCAATCCACAAAGCGTCTTCCCGTGATGGATTTCACCATAAGGGGACCACTTTGGAGTTCATCCATTTGTGCACCTTATCAATCATGATAAGACAATAATGAGTCATCTATACATTTTTCCAACAATGCATCATATATCATTGACACCACACCGATCCTTCTTCACAATGTATCAATGACAAATCATTGATCCATCTTCATCGTATCAATGAAATCTCATTGATCCATCTTCATATATGCACTCTCATCAAGGAAAATACATATTACATTACATCAATCATCAATCAATCAATCCTTTGGCATCAATCAATCACTTGAGATCAATCAATGAAATCAATCAATCAAACCATTGGCATCAATTACAACATGATCCCCCTTTGGCATTGATGACAATACCAATATTGATGTCAACACCAATTACCAATTATTGATGTCAACATGTAGATAAGGTATTCTCTACATCAATAGTCAATGTGACTATGTCTCCCAAATGTGACTATCTCTCCAAATCAATAATCATTAATCATGTCAACATCAACCATGTACATCAACATCATGAAATGTTCCAAAAGATATAATCCATGGAATGTATGAATCATATGCCTCTATAAATATGCCAACATGTGCATCTACCAATATGCCAACCGTGTGCATCCACCAATATTCCAACCATATGCATCTACCGATATGCCAACCATGTGCATATACCGATATGTCAATCATGTGCATCTACCAATATTCCATCCATGTGCATCTACCGATATGCCAACGATGTGCATCTACCAATATGCCAACCATGTGCATCTACCGATATGCCAACCATGTGTCATATCACTCATGATATGTCTCCATCATGAACCAAGTGCCACAATCATGTATCTTAAAAAAATACAAATTGTTGTGTTGATCAAGTAGTACCAATGGTGTAGTATCATCAAGTATATTCCATCTATGAGTGTACCAAACATGTAACAATTATAGATCAAGCTATGAATCATCAATGATGTACAACATGATCACCACATCAACTCACCAACCACATGTCCCAGTGTGTATCCCATCCATATGCTAAATGCATGCATAAAGCTTTCCAACAAGTAAGCTTCCAATACATCATCAAGATATATCACATAACCAAGGTGTCATAACTTCACTATCATAACCAACATTTTTCTTCAACAAAAAATGCATCAATCCATACTCATGGGTTAGTACCATGCACCTAAGATTTTATTTTACATCATCACCTTACATAATCCAATATAGAATCATGAAAACCTACAGCAAACAGTGTCAGAACCTGCAACAAACCATGTCAGACCCTGCAATAAAGAGTTATACCATCACATCAAGCTACAACTCATGTGCATAGCCCTTTTCCTTAGGCTTCACCACATATATGTGGCTTGCTACATAGACAACTCGCGTATGTACGCGACCTATTCAAGTTAAACCTACGTATGTACACGAATGATACCACTGTCACCCGTGTATGCTTCAGTAGATCACTTACTATAGTTTCCCTTAAGGCTTCCATTCTTATATATATGCTCAGTCTTTTTCACCCACCTCTAAAGGTGTCCTGATTCTCAGAACTTGAGCTCTGAGCATCTGTCTTTTCAAAGATGTCTCCCTTCCTTACTTCATTCCTTCTTCTAGTCATGCTCTGTGAAGTCCTCATCATGGACTTTCTTCTTGTGTTCCAGCAATCTTGGGATTTGTTGCCAAATCCACTACAGTTGTAGAATCTCATGGTGTTACAGTAAACAACAATCTGTGCTACTTGATCACATCTCCCACACCTTATGGTGTTATAAAATATTCCATTATATCTCCTTTCATAAGATCTACATTCAAAATATTTGTGACCATATTCATTACATGAATAACAATGCCCATGGAAAATACTTTCATACCTTTGCTTTGGTGTCCCAAAGATAGCTTCTTGATGTCTTCCTTGCTTTGTTCTTTTCAAATTTTCTTTGCCTTGTGTAGATGGTTGTTTTGCAACCTTGTCTTCCTTGTTTGATTGAATTACCTCATGCTTATTTGAGGTGCTTGATTCAGCATGTGTAGCTTCTTCTTTGTATCCAAGACTTGATTTATCATATGGTGATCTTTGACTTTCCAAGATTTCATCCAAGATTTTTGAGCTATTCAAGAATTTATTTGAGTTCTCTGCTTTCTTTCTAAGATAAAAAACTTCATCTTCTAACTTATCACATGACTCTTCCTTTTCATTAATTTGATTCTTCAAAATTTCTTCTACCCTTTTGGCTTCCTCAATTTTGGTCTTGAGATGAATAATAGTTTCAAAAATTTTGCTAATCTCATCATCTAACTTCATATCTTCTTTTTCATTCTTTAGTCTTGTGATCTCTTCTTCCTTTTATTCCAATTTAGTCTTATTGCTCTCTTCTTGTTATTTGAGCATTCCCTTTAACTAGAAGATGTGCCTTTGACTCCTCCTAAGAAAAATCTTAGTGTTATCCAAAAGATAGTTATAGTGTGTATAAAAATGATCACTTATGTATCTATATAAACCCGCTTCAACTTCCTTTTGAAGTTATAATATATATTCTTCTATTATTTCCATGGGATACATCAAACTTTACAAAAACTGTTTCTAGATCATCTTCTTCACTTGAGAAAAAATCCACATCATCACATTTTGAATCATTGCAATCAAGAGTCTTTGGAGATTCTATATCTTCATTTGAAATACTTTTGGGATATTCCTTTGTGCTATCTTCACTTTAAAAATTTTCAAGATCACATTTAGAAATAATACAATCAAGTGTTTTTGGAGATTCTTTACCTTTGATAATCTTGATGGATTGGTCTTCAATATCTTCCTTCTCCTTCTTGCTTTGATATGTCTCTTCTATCTTTAGCCATAGATCCTTGGTGGAAGTGCATTGTTCCATGATTTCTTTGATAAGGTTTGAGAGTCCACTAAGAATGGTCTTGAGAGCCAAATCATGATTCTTCTTTCCTTCCCTTTGAGCTACAAACTTTGACTTGTTCTTCGACAAAACTGATCCACCAATGGTTGCCTTCCAAATAGTTGCTCACATTGTCTTAAAATACACTCTCATCTCTATTCTCCAATTAGAATAGTTTTCCTCATCAATGATTGGTATTTCATCATCCATTTGTGTGTCTATGGATCTCCTTCAAGCTTGTTAAGGCTTGCAGTGAAGGCCCGCTCTAATACCAATTATTGGACACACCGACTACACTGAGAGGGGGGGGGTGAACAGTGTAGGGATCTTTTCCCCAAAACTCCTTAGTTAAAAATCACCATTAACTCATTACTCATTGTTGTCATTTATAACAAGTTAAATGTCAACACATATCAACAAAATATATCAAAAATATATCATCAACAAGTCATCACCACAAGGAACACAAAGAACACAAGATGTATGTACAATTTTCTTTTTATTACAAACTACAATCCTTGGGGTTTTTCAGCAACAATTGAATAGAGTACAACTCTACAAGAGCACTATATATATAATTGAAAACTCATCTTAAACCCTTATAACCAATTGAAATGAGGAAACAAACCTCAACAGATATCAATCTATACCATAAACAAGCGCATCAACCATGCACCAACCTATGCCAACCAACCTGTGATCAACCTGTACCATAAACAAGTGCATCCAACAATGTATCAAGTATATACCAATCATGTGTCAACTAATCATCAACAATGACTCATCAATATGTACTAACATCATCAACTGCAAAGCTCATGTATGTGCCAACTCATCAACTGCCTGTCTCAACCATGACTAGTTTTGGATTAGTCAACAAACCTAACTTGAAATAATCATAACTTTGTACCTGTAATGAATAAATCTTTGAAATGGATACACAATTTTCTTTAGTGTGTTTTATGCAATTCCTCCATGTGTCACTACTTGGAATTTCTCAGAAAAGGAGTTATAGCAAAAATGGTATACCTTGTTGAATTCTGGCATATTCTAGAGAGTGACCTTGTAGAACGTGCCTCACACGAAATATTTGTTGAATCGATCTGAAAATGTTATAAAAAATAATACAGACTATAATCTAACCAAAACAATTTGTCTCACTAAATTTGGATCAGTTATGAAGAATTTATGACGTTTTTACCCGAAACACATGTTTTAGACTACTTTCAGGACTAGCCACGAACCCTATTTTCACAGAGTGTATCTCCAAAACTGCAACCACCCACAAGATGAATTGTTTACCATAGATACATTGATATGTTTCCTCAATGCAATATCAATCTCAAAGTCTGAATCATTATAGAAAAAAAAATTATTACGAAAATGGTGAGATGACCTGTAAATAACATACCTTAGAAAGCATCATGAAAATAACTTATCCACCCTTGAATTCCAGCCCTATTTTCTTCACCTTCCCTCTAAAATTCGGCTTATATATCCTTTGGTTACCTCAGTCACCTATATATCTTCAATATTCTCAAGTGTGCCACACAAAAAATGCTCAATAAGCTCTCACAAGAAGCTCTCCATCAATACTTCAAAAGATATTCTCACAAGAATCTCTCCATTGATCCACAAAAAGGATGATCTACAAGAGACCATTGCTATATTATTTATACATTCATCCTCTAGGTGACTTAACCCATTTTTAGGTCGCTTAACCCATTTCTAGGTCACTTAACCTATTTTTCTTATTTTAGGGTTAACCACTTTCCATAAATAGAAAGTTCTCCAATAAAATATTCCTTCTTGATTTTGTCACCTTACTTTATCATTTCTTTATTTTGTCACTTCTATTTATTATTTAAATAATCCACATTGAATTTTTCACTTTACATTATCATTTGAATAATATTAACCCATTTCTAGATCACTTAACCTATTTTCTTTATTTTAGGGTTAACCACTTTCCATAAATAGAAAGTTCTCCAATCATTTTAATATTCCTTCTTGATTTTGTCACCTTACTTTATCATTTCTTGATTTTGTCACTTCTCTTTGTCATTTCTTGATTTTGTCACTTTTCTTTATTATTTAAATAATGATTTCTTCTTTTAGGTCACTTTGACTTCTTTGACCTTGGGGGCTTCAAACCCTCATGTGGGGGTCCTTCATCTTCGTAAGGCCATAAATCTCAAACCATGAGGAGTTAGTGACATTCCACATACCACCAGAAATGACATGACAAGAGCTATCCATCCATGATCGTTTCACTAACAATTTCCTTGATCTTCATCTCATTATTATGCATACAAGCATGTGTCCTCCAACCATTCTTCTAGGATAACTCAATCCACAAAGTGTCTTCTCATGATGGATTTCACCATAAGGGGAACACTTTGGAGTTCATACATTTATGTACCTTATCAATCATGATAAGAAAATAATGAGAGCATGGGTCCTCCAACCATTCTTCTAGGATAACTCAATCTACAAGGCGTCTTCCCGTGAGGGCTTTCACCATAAGGGGACCACTTTGGAGTTCATCCATTTGTGCACCTTATCAATCATTATAAGACAATAATGAGTCATAGATACATTTTTTCAACAATGCATCATATACCAATGAAACCACATCGATCCATATTCATCATGTATCAATGACAACTCATTGATCCATCTTCATCATATTAATGACAACTCATTGATACATATTCATCTATGCATTATCATCAAGGAAAATACATATTACATTACATAAATAATCAATAAATCAATCCTTTGGCATCAATCAATCACTTGACATAAATCAATGAAATCAATCAATCAAACCATTGGCATCAATGACAACATGATCCAACAATAGTGGCAGGGCACAAACAAGTAAGGTGACTTCCTTCACAAGTACTGCAAAGGAATTTAGGTTTATGTCTAAGACATCTAAGCTTCTCGATGTGACTAGCAGGGGAAAGAGATTCATGTCATGTATGATGAATAGAGGCTGGAGACGTGACACGATTATGATTTCGGGTAAAAAGGATGGTGCCCCCAACATAATTGGCAGAGTTTGGGAGCAAACTGTTGACATAATTTGTAGAAAATGTTGACCCATCTCTGACGTGACTGGAAAAGGTTGGTGATGTAGTGTGAGTATGACTGACAGTGACTAGGCTAGAGATAAATTGTGGCATTTGATTCCAAGGTTCGAGAAAATATTGATTATGAAATATTGCAGACAAGAAAGGATCCTTGTGTACCCCTTGTCCCTGCCCAGAAAAGTGGTGTCCAATGCCAAAATGGTCCGAAGAGGTTTGGGCGGGCATCGTCACTGAGGTTTGCGAAGAGACCGAGGTAGGATAAGAATTATTCGAGAGAGGATATATGTTTCCCTCTTGTGAAGGGGTCCCATAAAGAGGGTAGCCCGAACCCTAAAATTGATTCTCCCCATATGAAATACTTGGGGTTACTTGAGGACCTGTCATGGAAAACATGTTCGAAGGAACTGACATGGAAGACGACAGATACATGGGTGGGCCATAATAAGTGGGATAAGCACCCATATTAGTACTGGCTCCTGAAAGAGCATAATTAGTATTGGATCCATAAGGGGGAAGGTTCCAACCTCCCATGGGGACATGACTCATATCAAAGGACGTGGTAGGCATCAGAGCCATGGTGCCCCCAGATCCAATGCTAGGATTCATATACATGGGCTAGGGAGAATATTGCACAGGGTAAGGCATATCAACAGAAAAATGACTAGGGACCCAAGGTGCGGACTAAGCATTGTAATTTTGTGTACCATTGTAAAAAGCGGAAGGGTGCATCCCCATGAAGTGAGTAGGAATCATGCGGTGGGTAGTAGTGAATGAGGGAGAAAAAGAAACTCCACTATCCATAATGATGAGACTCAAAATAGACTCCTAAGGCCAACTGGTAGTGAAAGAGCATACCAAAAAGTCAAACGACCAATATGCATGCAAATGGGCTAAAGTGGTTGAGTGGCCTCTCTCGCTAAAGAAGGTATGTATCGTCCAAGAGGGACCTGAGACTCCCCACTAAAGTTTGGAGGTAACATAATCAGTTATAGGGGCCCTCATGGGCTTAACAACCATTCAATCAGATCCTCCCGGAGAGGTAATCCTCCATAAAGGTTGTGTGTCGTCCGACCTCTATCTGACCCATGGTGCAAGCAGAATAACCCTTGCAAGTAACCTATGAGATACCTAAGTCAAGCAACTAATAAACCACCGTATAATTGATGCACAGGTGAGAAGTCGTAAGTCTAGATCACCATATGGGAATGTAATGTCCCCCACCTCTTAGAGAGGTAATGAGGAGACTCAGTGGCCTGGGCACCCCCACTAGGTCATAGTCTCACACTGAAGGGGGGGGAAAGTCAAGAAGTTAAAAGTTA